>JAVTVY010030177.1:0-12205 GCA_036873755.1 Hanleya hanleyi | reverse complement strand
TGAGCAATCGAGGATTAGTAGCAAAAGTGGGTATTTTGGAGGAGCGCAAGGGCGTATTTGAGAGATTGAGGGGCTATAGGAACAGGAGGAGGAGGAATAAAGTTCGGTGAGTGAGTGGTGATATAAGGTCACTTGTAAACCATTAGCCTCAGTCTGTAATCACGCTCTGACTGCATGCGTTGTAATCTTATATCACGCTCATAGATGACATCCAATCGGTGACCCGGGAATGTGTTCTGCTGCATAAGAAACAGATAGTACCCGAAGAGGATACCAACACAACTACCCGTGCCCAGAATCTGCTGACCCTGCATGAGGCATTTCAAACCTTTATGGCCTTTATGGAGGCGCAGCTGGAGACGGAAAATTATCTTCTTCAACCCCCAACATAATGATGTCGTCCATAGATGATCGACAATGCATGAGGCGTTGGGATAAGATGTTGAGACGGGTGTTAAGGCGTAATGACTAGCGTTGATGAGCGTCCCTGCATTTCGATGAATTAGTGTCAATTCCATGGAATGTCTAGAAAAATCAGAGCTTCTGATTTAACCAGGTCGTTAAGTCGTTGAGCTGGGCGTTGGCGGGTGTTACTATCTATAAAATCAAGCATATCCCAAAAACGTGCACAGTCGACGTTCAACCGTCAACATGGGTTACACATGCTCTGAGTGCGAACGCACGTTCACCAATCATTACGATATCATGCGACACCAGAAGGATATACATGGGATTTAAGACACCGAGGAGTCCATTTAGGCAGATGCTGAGAATATGACAGGTGATTCTGAGAGTCCACCGACTGATACCGAAACAGAGACTGCTGAGAGTCTATCTACTGATACGGAAAGCTTGACCTCAGACAGTCCGCCTACATCCCAAAGAAGTGAGGAAGAACCTACCTTCTGGGATCGTATTGTGCATGAAGCTATTAATACTCACGCTGCCGCGATCGAAGACACCTGACAGGATAACTTACAACAGGCGTACATCAAAATGCGTCCATGCATCAGAAAAACAGCCATGGCGATCTATGAACGGTATAGTCTGCTACTGTTTGAAATGAAAGGCGATCCCACGCACAGGCTCATCATGAACACCAAGCATCACTTGGAAGAGGATATGGGACTATCACCCACTGAGGCCCTGTAAAATGCGATAAAATTGCGCAAACAGCTGTTCCAGGCCGTTACAGAATCCTGGCCTGCCCGATGACGATTAGAACAAACGGACCAGAGCGAACATGGCCGAAAATTGAACTTTCTGAGATGGCGACTTCTGATTGGACAAGAGCAACCGAGAATACATCTAACGGGCAAGAACGAATATGACAGATGCAGTACCAAATGGCGGCCTCTGATTGGACAAGAGTACTTGAATTGTAAACAAATTCAACGCGGCTCTCCCAGCTTAGGTATGATGTAACGTGGAGGAATAAACTATATGAAAACTTGTGAACAAGTTGATCTTTCTTCCTCTCATATGTCTGCATCATGGCGTTATGCTAGGACGTTAAGGCGTTAAGATAGGCGTTAAGGCTTCCAGATAGGCATTAAGGCGTTAACATAGGCGTTAAAGCATACTGTAGAACTCTCCACAAGGTGATAGGGTAAATATACTGGGTTTCTGCTTTATTTACTACTAAAGGGCAACTGGACTAAATACGCTTTCTCTACTACTCCCCGAAATCGCAGGCGCATATCACTCACAGGCTGTCTCTAGTCCACGAGTGCTTTACTATGACACCTCCCACGACCCAATCGGACCAATATTGAACCATATCGACCCCAAAAAGCCCATACACTTTTTTCTACTGCGCATGCTGCCATAGCCCCTACTTCCACGCCATACTCATCTAGTCGGAGTGCTCGAGTGCTACATACTGACACCTCCCACGGCCCAATCGGACCAATACTGGTCTCCCTCGACCCCAAAACGTCCATTGCAGTGCACTTTTACCACTGCGCATGCGTGCCATTGCCCCTACTTCCACGCCACACCCATTCAATCGGACACTGCTCCACGAGTGCTTCACTATGACACCTCTCGCACCCAATTCGGACCAATAGTGGTCCATCTCGAGGCTAAAACGTCTATTCCTATACTGTTTTCTACTGCGCATGCACGCCATATCCTCTACTTCCACACCCCACCCCTCCAGTCGGACGTTTCTCCACGAGTGCTTCACTATGACAACTCCCACGATCCATTCGGACAAAGAATGCTTCCTCAATCACTCAAACACACCTGCGCGCATCCCCAAAGTGCCCGCTTTCGCTACAACTCCTACTGATGACGCCACCAATGACGTCACTAATGACATGGACCTCCCTCAAATGGTGGTCTACACCGCAAGAGCTTGAATATGAGACTACATGCCCTATTTGGATGCGATATGGCCCCTCAATCCCTCAAATATGCCTTTGCGCTTCTCCAAAATGCCCACGTTCGCTACTACTCCTCCATTGCGCATGGGCACCATAGCCTTCCTCCTACGCCGCATCTGTCCAGTTGGATGCGCCCCCAAATGCGCTAAACATTGGCACCTCCCATGGCCCATTCGAACCACAGATAATCCACCTCGACCCCAAAACGCCCACCCCCGATCTACTTATTTACTACGCATGTGTCATCATAACTTTTCAATAAAGATCACCCCATGGCCACGAGATCCCAGTCATCGTCTTGTACAGAGTGAGACAGAGAAAACAAGATGACACCCCCCAATAGTCATACCTAATACTCCTTGGGACAACCGCCAACAGAGTTGTTGCCCCGTCAGAGTTGTCGTCCTTGCGTCCAGATTGTATAGATAGGGTTACGATCTTAATTTTCATATCATCCGGAAATTTCAGGAGCGGTCGTCATTTTTCATCTACCGATCTGACAAAAACGGACCTGTGCGGATGTTTTTTTACCTTTTGCCAGCGATTGTACCGTGCTATATTATATAATACTAACGTGTGGGTGTATGTATCAAATGCATTCATACCACGGAAGACAACATGTTGAGATTTACTGGTCACCGATGACGTCATCGCTCAACATCGGGACACGGGGATTCCCCATGGAGAACCCCTGTTCTATTTATAGATCATGACGTCAGTTCTATTTATAGATCATCCGAATTGAGGAGTTGAACAGTACATGGTAATACTGCGTGCTATAAGTCTAACTCCCAATGTATTCATGTATTTCTTTTTTTCGTGGCTATAAGGATCGACCATCGTGTATTCAACCCTTGAAATGGCATTTGACCGCGTATTTGAGTGCACTTTGTGAAGTCACTTCCGCTCACGTGACTCGACCCCTTTGGTTGAGGTAATTCGTCGCATTGACCTTGGAAATTTGCATATCACCTTTGTGACGTCACTTCCGCTCAAGTAACTCTTGACCCCTTTGAAAGGAAGGACCGCTGACCGCGTATTGAGTGTGAAAGAGGATTTGACCTCGTATTGAGTGCACTTTGGTCGATCGCAATGCATCATGGGATAGAATGCTCTCAATACGAGGTCAAATGCTCTTTCTATACTACTCGCGACGTTAAACCTTAATTCTGTCTCTCTCCCTCTCTCTTGATGCCGAGAGAAAAACTCTGTTCGAAAACATCATATTGATTGCGGTTTTGCGTCGTTGACTCGAGAATGTAAATTCGTTTTCCTACTAACTTGTCGAGATTCCGCATTAGTAAACATCATATGAGACAATCTACTCTCCTGGTACATTACAAGAATTGACTCACCATGATACCCTTTGATACCCTATATCATTGTCATTTATTGATTGTGTTCTTTTCATTTATTGTTCTTGTCATTAATTGTTCATGTTTTGTGCTCTGTCTCACACGGATCGCTTGGTACAATGAATAAAATATGTCTTGAATATCTCTGCGTTACGAACTCTTAGTATGAGCTGCCGTTTATGACAATATTATACACGGTGTATATATATAATGGAGCATGGAAATATGGTGATAATGAATGAATATGGTGTGAATTGGGTCGTTATATTGGAAAAGTTGTTATATTGAAAGTTACAAAATATGGGATGGTTTTATCGTATATTGTAACATTGTGGCAATGTATATGAAATGTTATTTATATAGGAGTAAAATGCAAACTAAAGAAGTTTTATATATATATGAAGAGTGGTGTAATTATATACACTCTACATTTGCTAAACATATAAACCGATTGAACGTATATAGTGTAACTGATATTGAACGTATATAGTGTAAACTGATATTGAACGTATATAGTGTAAGCTGATATATATATAGAACGACTGAATACGGCGTATTTGATACGGCGTATTTGACAAAGACGCTTAACGGATATGACAGGCGGATATGGCAGGCGGAAGTATGCTGTGAGCATGCACGTTGTGCTCGCGCAAAGCATTGCGGTTCCAGTTCCACGATAACAGTGGCCATTGACTGATTCCCGCTCTCAAACAAGGGTCTCCGACACAATCCAACGACTCGACGACTTGGTTGCCGGTCAACAGTGGCCAGTGCCATATTAAAATTTGCGAATAGAGAGAGGTCAGCCCGTCGCCACTTTACGGTGGCCCATAGACGACATGCTATATTTTTTTAGTTTTGAGTTTATATTTTTTTTACTTCTAGGTTTCATTTTTTGTGTTAGGTTTCATTTTTTTGTTTTAGGTTTATTTCTTTAGTTTTCACCCGGGTGAAAACCTTCTCACCCGGGTGGAAAGTTTACCATCTGAGTGAAAACCTTCTCACCCGGGTGAAAACGTTTTCACCTGGGTGAGAAGGTTTTCACCTGGGTGAGAAGGTTTCCACCTGAGGTGAAAATTCACGTGATTGTGCCCTCGTTTTAGTTCCCTTGCACTGACATTCCGGCAAAATGGAGGGTGGTTCGTTCAAAAGTATAGATGATCTCAAACTGTCAAACTGAACTTTCATGTTTGCTCATGCAGTCGATAAATGATATTTCACGTCTTGCGTGTTTTATATACCGGTAAGTTGTATTTCACCCTACTGAATCGACAAGTATGATTGTAGGTAAACACAGCCGGTCACGTGTCAAATCACAGTCAATGATAGGTTTTTCGGTGCTTTCGTTATCAAGCGTGGGCGTGTGTCTGACCAGCCGAAAATGACAGCATATCGATGACAGGTATGGTTACTGGTGTCCAGTCATTTTTTGATGGAGAGATATCGTACTATATTGTCACCAAATGTAGGCTTATTACTATTTCAAGTTAACAACAATTTTAAACATTTTTGCGGCGAGAGGTGTTTTTAGGTGTTGGTGGACAGTCCATGGTAGGTATTAGCATCGAATTATAGTGTGAGGAAATGAGCACAAAATGAACACGTGGGAACTTACTACCTGCCTCATGTATCACTGACTCATTCATCTCTCGATTCCTTTCACTTGTGTGTGTTTAAGAGGAGTATGAACCATTAATAGTTTATTCTCTGTCTGTCTGATATTACGACAGTCCATGGTATCATCATCGGGCCGATCGACAGTCCATGATAGGTCAAAATACGGTCAGTCCGAATTTATGCACAGAGAGCACATCGTCTGATCCAATGATTCGCCAAATGGGCTGTTGCCAAGAAAAATGGTAGCTACCATGGACTGTCGACATATCTGATATACAATCATATGTTGCCTCATTATAACATTGCAGCTGTTATCCGGCTTCAATGTGAAGTGATCAAATCTACAGTTCATGGTCGCATGACACATGGACTGGTCGCATGACACATGGACTGGTGCATTCACCTATAATCATACTTGTCGATTCAGTAGCAAGGGCGTAGACAAGTTGTCAGGTTTGAGGGGGGGAGAGTCTTAAGAATTTTTTTTTGAAACTTGATGGTAAATTGGCACTCTCTGGGAGCATCTGAGCAGTATAACATTGTAACAACTGAACTTTGATTTATGCCAAACTGTCTCATAATAATGACGATCACTACATTGATAAACGTTACAAGCTGAAATGATCATTCAGTCTCGGGTTTGCACTATAATTCAAGTTAACCCTTAGACAATACTATCCTGCCCCGATAGCATCGGAATGTCTGCATTGACGCGTGGCTGAGCACATGAGCTCTGGTTCATTAATCGGGTTGCCTTTGCTATCTTTTTAACATAGGAAATATTGTTAATCGATGATAACTGGGCTATTTTCTACCTGCAGTTGTCGGACTTATCAAAAATGTTAGCTTAGTGGTCCTTTCTTGGAATAGTAGGAAAACTTATCCATATTTACCATATTTACACCAGTTATTAAACAGTGACTTCAGGTCTACTGGCTGTCCCGGATAATATATCTCAGACGTTTTCGGCGATATGTCTCGGACAATTTATAGGATCAATCTCACGTTCGGCTATTTCCGTATTGGCGGAACTTTCTCAGCTAAAGTGAGTTCTGGGGCTAGATTGTTTATCGGACAGCATTGAAACTTCACACAGTAGATAAAAAATGCTAAATTTATTTTCAAAGTATCACCAAAATCCTTCCAGTGGTTCTCCATAAATCGCGAAAACAAAAGTTAGATGGGAGATTTGGGAGTTATATTTTTGACGTCATAACGTCCGGCCTGCATGTTATAACAATGGCAGATGAAAGTCATGGTGGCCCCAAAATAACATGGTATCGGTGATTTTCGTCAATTCTCAACAGATTCTAATGAAAGACAGGAATAAAATTAATGTTTTTAGTTTATATACTGTGTGAATTTTCAATGTTGTACGATAAATTGTCTCCGAAATATCACCGAAAACGTCTGGGATTATCTGGGACAGACAATAGGTTTATTTCTAGAGTTCCTATATGAAAAGTAGTTGAGAGTTTGTATCTCTTGTTTGTGAATAAAGAAATACTGAACAAATGAGCGGGATCTCAATTGAAAAACAAAACCACTTAATAGTGAAAAATTTAGGAAAAATTATGCTCAACTGAAGTTTTGATGTTTTTCGCCCAAATAGGCGGTATTTGATTGGAATTGGAGCACACTATTCCATTCTCAGAGACGATCGCAAAAGATTTGAGCCCGAAATCGTCAATCTATGGCTTAGGTCACTGATCAATTGCAATCTTATTTAAGGCCTAATGATATGCACTGGCGGTGATAAGTTTACTTCTCATGTATTAATTGAATAATATACGTGATCTTCTATGCTATATTAGCTTTCTGTTTGCTACCTAAGTCTTGAACCTGCTTTAATGAATGCCTTTAATCCCTTATTAATTGCACAATCAAACGTAGAAAACGGAAGTTAAAAGAAAAAGTTAACTCCCCTAGGAGAGAGTTGTCCGCCCCTAGGAGAGCTCTCCATTCAATTCCAGCGTGGCCACTATAAAGGCGACTGTTAGCCTCATTCCTATCCTCTTTCTCTTGTTTGCTCGAGCAGTGCACATCTAGGGAAGTATTCAGAGGCAATGCTACAACATTAGTTGTTGTTGTCTCGCTGGTGTAATATCCTTTATCAAGTGTGGTTTTTGTTATTCATTCGGAACTTACTTACTGTATTATTATGTCTGAAGTTCCGACTGGTATTCCTTGTCGTACGTGCGGGAAGAATTTATCCCCTTTAGACGCTCACACGGCTTGTTTTTCTTGTAAAGATTTATGTTACCGGGCGTCCACGTGCGCGGAATGTGTATTATGGAATCCGACGGTTTGGAAGATTTATGCCCAAGCCCGTCGTGCTTTTCTGTTACATGCTTGTGATGACTCGTCTATGTCGGAGATCGACAGACGGGTCTTAGAAATTTTCTTTGGTCAATGATATGAAGTGTAATGAAGATCTTGACCGAGCTGGTCAAGACCCAGAGTCTCCCGTGTCAGTTTGTATACCACCAAGCGGTACCGTCCTACACGATGATAATTCCAGGTTGCTAGACAGTTGACCCGGTCCGGAGATTCTTTGTCTAGGGTCGATCCAAAACCCGTTCCTTTGTTAGGCTCAGCAAAGACCAGGTCGGTTGCCTGGCCATTCTATTGTTCTCCGACAAACAAAAGAATTCTTTGCCTCAGGTTATTTCTCCAATACCTATCTTCTAGAAGGAAGAAAACAAATAAACGGTTAAATCTACATAGTTTATTTAATTCCGTTCCCGATCTATTTGTTGGGGCGAATGTTGGACTTCTTTGAGTCGGACGTATTTAGTATCTTCGGACGTACGTCGCTAAATATTGGTTTTTGGCGGAGATTTTAAATTCTCTTGAAATGATCGTCTGACGATGTTTTTCTAGAAGTCATTATGAAATTCTCATGTGTAACTAATGACACAGTCCCCCGGGAAATACGTCGCAAACTTTGTGTTGCGACCCGGTGTGTTTATTGTGGGCTTTTATTGGCTCCCAACATTCCGTTTTGTTCGGTCGGTATGTGAGCCTATTGTGTTGTACTCTAAACGAACAGGTTTTTGTTTCGTCATGATTTTATCCATTAAATTGTTGTATAAATCTTTACCAAGAGTGTGAGTACGACCCTGGTTTGACGCGGGAGGTTCGTTTTTCCCTGCCGGGGAAATACGATTCTTTATAAGCCGTCCGTCATTGTTCCATGTGGTTATTGTTGTTTCGGACTTTGGTAGTTCGTTACTTTCATGCATTCAATTCTTTGGTCCTACCAAGAAGGTAATCTCTTGTTATATCAACTATTATTATGTAATTTTGATATCCTGTCTTCAAGAGAGAACTTATGGGGTTTTATTCTGCCTCTCATGTTTATGTGTTTGTTGTTTTTGTGTACGTAACCACAACTCAACTCTTTATAAACGATGCTATAATAATAACGTAATGGATGTTACGGGACTTCAATGCTACGACTGTTTGTTGCATTTTAATGAGCGTCTTTGCTGATCTCTTTGTGATTAGGGTGCGATCTACAAAGGGATCTCGTGTTGGTTATCGTGAGTATATAATCCGATTACCCACTGTTTATTATGAAACTGTGTTATGCCTTGGTATACAAATTTGTTTTATACATGTGATTTGTTTGTTTCTCACCAAACTGGTTCCATCTGTATACTGTATTTTGCGTATAATTCAGATGGAGTTATGCACTAATTTTAATTTCTTCACTATGAGAAAATTTAAAATTACTAGCGTGGTGGGATTGTTTGTTGACCGGCCAAGGATACAAGCCTATTGACACGTAAGTCGTGAAGTCTTCTATGGTTTCTTTCTACCAAGTATCTGGGACGAGTATATTCGTCCCAGCATGTGTATTACCGGTACAGTTTACTAGAGCATCAAACTGCTTTTTAGTATTGTTCTTGCGGTTCTTCCTCTTCTCGACAAATTGTTCGTGTTAGGTCATTTCAATTTGTAAATTTTTGAATAACCTCACTTTCCTGCCGGCGAGAGACTTTAAATGTTTTTCCTCTCTTTGTTCTCAGCTCCGTCTTCTGCGCTCAACTCCCAAGAAGCAAGTTGGACGGAAGACGATTGGGGACTGAGAGTGGTGTGTTTTGGCGATCTCTAGGCCCGGACCAGTTCTGCTGCACACGGTCTTATAGCTAACAAAAATAAGCCTTACCAAGTAGACCTATCAACCCTAGTGGTAGTGGTCCTTTCTTGGTATAGACGGCTTCCCGAGTAGACCTATCCACCGTCAGCTTAGGGTTCTCTCTCGGGGGGTAATAATAATTTCCACACCATAAGCTCAGCTACATGGCTGTGGACAATCAAGATAAGTACATCAGTATCTTATTCACATGTTTAACCTTTTTTGTCGTTGACCAAGGTTTCATTTGTTGATTATAGATTGTTTCAAAAAAGTTGATTTCCTGAAAAAATCCTTGATCTGGATGTCGGTTGTGTCACTATTTGGTTATTAATAGTAACATTGTTGTAAATGTTTAATATCCTCTCCATATGAAACTCCAGTACGGAATTTCATATACAGGAGACAGATTACATCGGGAGAGGTCATAATGTAACCATGTTCACTGACACGTTACTCATGTTCACTGACACAAAGATCCATTAATCTCATTTATCTCATTGAGCTTACATTTGGTGATTAACGCTACAGACATTTAATATGTTCATCTCTACTGCGTTTAAAGAGAAGGAAATTTATTACAATCGACTACGGGGTTACTGTTTGCAACGCCGTTCTGTTACGTCGTGTACTTTTATAAGTTTGTATCCTGCTCCGTTATGAGCATGTATATTCTTTAAGTTATTGTGAATGGGAAATCTCTACGTTGTTTATCATACACAACGTTTTTCTCGCTTTTTTCACATTACGCTTTCCTATTACACCTTGACGATATGTTCATTACACCGTCATGTGTCTCTCCTACACCTGTGCGTCGTCCTATTTCATCGGTTAGACGTTTCCAGTACGCCATAACGCCGTTGTTACGTCATTTCTTCATTTGCGAGATGCATATTTTATTTCCATTCATCGGCACTTCCTTTGATTCTCCATCGTCGGTCGTCGGCGGAGGGGAAGTCCGTTCGTTTGGCGTCAATCTTCCACTGGTATCAATTCCCCTCGGGTTTTTCACATTGTGATTTACTTAGCTTCGTCGTTACTCTACGAAGAGAATTCTGTTCAGACCTTGTTGTTTCCAGTCTGGAGTTCAGAATATCAAAATTTGTATTCGAATCAACAGTATTTGGTCTAATACTGTTATATGGTATAGGTCTTTGGATTATGGACGTGGATATTCTCTGGGGACGACGGCGGGATTGTGAATGGCTGACTAGTCAACTTTTATTGAATTCAGCACAGTGTTGTATTAACACAGATTCATGTTGATTTTACACACAAACATTATGTTGAGATCCATTTACCTTAGGATTGTGCTTAAGCGACACAACGTTTTTTGTGGTGTACTTGGGAGACAGTTTTTCCGACTTTCTCCTTTAAGTACCTTATTCCTGTATAGACCGTTACACCAATGATTAGACTTTGACATTATGGTTCTGTCATTCAACCTTAGGGTTGTTGGTTATATGTGGGACCTTACTCACTGAGTTCGTTGTTCGGGTTCGGTCTCTACAGCGGATTATTTGTCCTGGTGCCGAGGTCGTGATACCATTCCCGACTCTATTTCCCTCGTAATTGACTTCCTCCTTCAACTTCACCAGGATAGGAAGTCTCATATGAGCACCAGGGGAGGCTATCGTTCTGCTCTGGCTTGGGGTTACGTTTTACTTACCAACATTAGCCTTATTGATAATATCTCTGAGCTTATTCGCGCCTTAGCATTACAGTCGCGTTGTACTCGCCAACTGTTACCGGAATGGGATATCGGGTGGCGGCGTTTCTTTGGCGTCCAGAGTGTCTGAACTTCATGTTCTTGAAAGATCTTCTATTTCCTGGAGGACGATCTTCGGTTATGTCCTGTTCGAACCATCCGCCACTATCTTACTCGTTCCGGTTCCGTTCACGGTTCTCGGCTACGGTTATCATGTCCCTTCCCCTGTCAGCAAGGCTTCATATTTAAATAAGCCGTGTAGTTGTTTAAGACCATAAATTAGTCTTTCCAATGGGCAGAAGGTAGATATTCCATTGACGCCCCCACTACTGTTTTTTGCTTCTTCTATGTGGCCATCACTACACATGGCCTTTATGGAAGAACTTGTCCCTCCATGACATGGTCCAGTCTTGTGTCTGGACAGCAAACTCCACGTTCACAAATTTCTATCTGTATGATATGTCAGTGCAGTCAGATAGTGTGGCCACACTTGGGCCACTGAGGGCTACCCAGCACGTGGTTAGTTTCTTTCAAGAAAAGAGGAGGGGGCGAAATTTGTCACCATTGCAGCAAGGCGGCCATCTTGCTTTTCATCATGATCGTCTTGAAGGAAGGAATAAGTCGGATAGACGACCATGGACTCTCTAATCATCAATCTAAGATGTCTGACGCTTTGAGAGTTTTAGCTTTTCCTTAAACTACGGTTTTACTTGTGTCTTTCAGCTTGAACTGACTACCTTCTGGATGATCTCAGCTGTGTTTCCTACCCTCAACTCACAAGACAAGTTGGACGTAAGTCGTTGGTGGACTGAGTATGACGTGGCTTGGCGCCCTCTAAGACCAAGAAGACCTAACAACCCGAGTGGGAGAGGATTCTGATTTCTTGGTAGAGTTTGACATATCACACCACGAGCACAGCTACATGGATGGAGGCACTCAAGAATAAGTATATTTGTATCATATTCATGATTTGCCCTTTTCGATTTCTAACCAGGGT
>JAVTVY010030176.1:0-119048 GCA_036873755.1 Hanleya hanleyi | reverse complement strand
CCCGCCTATTCTTTAGCCAGTGCAGTTTGCATCGATATATTTCTCTACACTTTCTGTTTTTGGGCCAACCTCTCTTTCGCAAAAAGCCGATTAGATGTTCTTGCAAGCATTTGAATTAATGTATAATGCTGTTCAAGTGATTTTGAAGTTTGGAGTGGAAGTTCAGTATGTTAGTTTCGTTGTAGCTTGTACTTTCGGATATTCACGGTGGTGAACGAGGGATGATGTCACTGGCTTGACAATACAGGACATCGTCAAGTTCATTTAGCTTATACAGGGTATATGTTCATATCTATGGAAGTGTTTTGCATCCTTCATATGCGATTAGTCGCCTCCTTTGAAAGCTTTTGCGTATACGCAGTTTGAAACACAAACCGTCCCACTACATTCGCCATCAACACCTGTATGAAATCCTTGTAGATTCACGAATTTACAGAAATATAATTTATTGATTCACCTATTTTATTAACCAAGACTGTATACTATGGACCAGCTGTTTTCATAATGATGATTTGGTGTATTGGAAGATGACAGTAGACTATCATTTCCGATGATCAAGGAATAAACTATGTAAATTATCCGACTTTGCAGGCTTAACTTCCCGGGTAAATCGCAACTCTTTCCTGGATATTGTGGCTGATCTAGCTCAGCAAGACCAACAACAATTATTCTAGGAATATTACCTTGTCAGATTGCTTAAAATGATCTCACAAGTGATGTTCCCACCGAGATATTTATGAGAACGACCACTGGGTCAGGAATTAGGCAGGATGACTCAATTATACCCCAACGCCAAACGTACTACCACTACCTTATAAAAGACGAGCTGAAATCCAGCTGCAATTTACCTTCATCGGCTTTGTCGAGCGTGTTGAGCAGTCAGTCCGAATTGAGTGATGCCATTAGCATATCGGGCCTTGATAGGCAAGCTGATGTACTGGTCATACAGCGAAGGAGTAATTTCAATATACGACTCTCTAGAGCTCGTAAAATAAATTGGCGCCATCTTCTCATTATTACTGAAAACTAATGATGGCCTCAGCCAACTGAGTATTTCAATGACATATACTTATTGAAAGAGAAACGGACTATCGCGAGGTTGTTATAGATAATGGACGGTGCTAGACAATTGTTCGTGTATAGCTAGACTATATACGTTCTGGTATAGTTATCTCTATTTATTTTAACGGTTTGCATAGAACATGATTGACATTTTGATAATCATTGTTTTTACATTCTGTCGGTTATCCATTCTATAAAGCCAGGGGAACGTGTTCAATTACAGATATCGCATTCCGTGCCTAAAGCACTTCCGCACGTTTCGGTGATAATTATTTCTGATATATATGATTGTGGAGCACCATATACTAGGCCGGCCAAGGACACGAAATGTAACTTTTGATGGCATTGTTTGTTACGAATGGGTATCCATGCCAAATTAATTCTTTGTGTGCTAGTGTTCAAGGTGGGAGGGGATACCACCAGGATTTTGGACGTTAAAGGTCATTTCGGGGTCACTTTTGGGGTTAAATAAGGTCAAAATTGGTAAAAGACGTTCCTAACTTAATTTCCATGGTGATGGTTGTTACCAATGGCTATCCAGGCTAAATTGGTTTTATGTACTATATGGTTTTAGCACAGGTATGGCTAGCTCGTTAATTATTGGAATTGATGTCATTTTAGGGTCACTCTACGGGTCTAATTAGGTCAAAAATGCTGTTTTATTTCATATATCTTGTGCTGTTTGTTATTTACTTTTGCATGCAGTATGGCTCAGGGTAGGGTGGATACTAAGACAACTTTGGCAATTTGAGGTCATTATCACGACATTTCGAGGTCAAATACCACCCAAGATGGCCAAAAGATGGGTATTAAGACACTGTAAAACATTTTTGTGTGAACTTCCTTGTAAAGAAATGGATATCAAATCTGAAGTAGTTCTACGGGTGAATTTTAGATATTAGTGTAGGTTAATTCAGTATCTTTTGTTTGAGAATTTTGGTAACATCCATTTGCGTATAGATTGGACCTTCCCGATCAATACATTTGTTGGTCCGAAGGTTTCTTTCTCGAGTTTGAAGTAGTTTGATTTAATCCTTTCTGGCCTGGGTGATAGAGGGTTCGGAAATTTAGTGCCCTTTTGAACATTCACGGTATCACCTGAATGATTAAAAATCGAGAGCAACGACTTTCCGTCCTTTTGGAATATTATATTTGGTTAATTTTGAGCCTATAAATATAATTCTACTGATTAACCATCATGAGTTAATTCAAAATGACGCTCATGTGAGTTCATACATAATCGCCCTTTTTCAGGTTATTCATATAATAGTCATTATTCTTAGCCAGTTGTGCATATTAGTTAAAACAAAGAAATCTTCCATCAAGCCTAGTATCTTTCGCCTATTTGAATCTGTTTGCTTAATTATCAGCTTAAAATATTATGTTTTATATCGAAATGGCGGACAAGTGGGGTAATCTGAAAATCACATTTTGCATGTTGCTCGTGTAGTTCAAGGCATTATTCTTATCTCACTGCGCAAAGTTATCAAAACCGAGGGATCCCTATGCATAGCCTAACATTTTATTCACATTTTGCATCTATTTACATATGCCAAAAATCAAGATTTGTGGGTCAAATTCAAAATGGGGGCCATCTGAAAATCATATTTTTTTCATGTTGCTCGTTCACTTCAAGGCACTATTCTTCGCTAATTGTGCAAATTTATCAAAACAGAGGGATCCCTTAGCATAGCCTAACAACTTATGCCCATTTTGAATTTATTTGCATGTCCTCAAGGTCAAAATATGATATTCAAATTCAATATGGCATTTGTGTGGGGTTATCTGAATCTCCTGCTTTTCCATGTTGCTCGTCTATATCAAGGCATTGTTCTTAGTTGACTGTGCAAATTTATCAAAACCGAAGGGTCCCACAATCATAGCCAGATACATTTTGCCCATTTTGAATCTATTTGCTTTGTCGTCAGATTAAAAATGATAGTTAAATTCAAAATGGCGACCATAATGCGTCATCCGGAAATTCTTCTTTTTTCATATTACTGCTAGAATATTTTTATTTTTATTCTAGCTATAAGCTTGTTTAAATTGAACAGAATAACGCCATAGCTTATTACATTATGCCTATTACTCCTCAGCCCTACGGGCTCAGGAGTATTGTTATGGCCTTGGGGATGTGTCTGTCCGTCTGTCCGAGCCATATCTCGATAACTACTGCAAGGAACTTCATGAAACTTACAGGTTATGATCCTTTTATTTATTACTTGTGCCTTTGATACTTTCAGGTGTAACCGGTCATTAATTATTTTTTTACAATTTTTTTTTATTTTTCTACCATTTTCCAGACTTCTATAAAAACGGATCTACAAGTATGCATACATTAGCCCTACTTTTGTACGGATTTACATGCTCTTACTAGCATGTAGCCAATCAAGAGCTCCATAGTAAGGTTGTATGTCAGCCATTGGTTCAGTGTAGTGAATGACTGGTCATTGGTTCCTCTGCCTATTCAGCAGTACGGTATTGCCAGTCAGGGCCGTATCCAGAGCCAAATTACTTCCGCAAAACGTACGTGAGCCCAACATAAAATCCGCCCAAAATAGCAAATGTAAAAATTAAGAAAACCCGTTTTCTTTGATTAATAGAACTGATAAATTTGTCCCATTAACCTAGCTTTGTCCGAACCACGAAACATCCATCGAAAACACCGCCGGCATTCATATATAGAAGTCGACTTTTAGGGCCGGTTATCGGTCCTAAATTTTTTTTACAAGTGTTGAAGTGAAACTCAATTTCGTCTAGACGAGGGGAAACTCAGTTAGAGACCACCGTTTCAGGAAAACTCAATTTCAATGAAGGTACAGAATTTGAGCCAATTAAACTTAATGTGATTTGCATAACTTACGGATCGTTGCTGTTTTATTACTATTACGCGTGGTTGACGGAGAAACAGACGAGGAGGTAAACAACCCGCCATTTTGAGCGAGGTAAATTCCCGCGAGACTCTTCACCTGGGAGTCATTTTCACTACATTTGTTATGCTGATGGAGAGGGTATCCGAAAACAGGCTAGTCGCCCTTGGCCTTTCCGTTACCGAGATACAGCGGTACAGGAGACACACCCACGATGTTAACACGTGCGTTGAACACTGCCTGCATTCGTTTCGCCACGATAAGTTTGTCGATGTGTCAGCTTTTGCCAGGGACTTCGATTCCAATACCAACAACTGCCTACTTGAAACGAACGACTACTCTTAAAAATTAACAACTAAAACTTAATGAATCAACTGAATTATTTTGAAAATAATTACGAAAATGAAAGTGATCAACACGAACAACAACAACAACACACGGATAGACGACGCTGTCCTTTTTAAGTGCAATGAGAGTTCAAAGAATACTGGATATCTGCTTGGAGTAGAAATTAAAATATTGTCTGATTGAATTTCATGTGAAAAGCCAATAGGGCACAGGTGATGAAATCAAATAATTTAATTCTAAAGCAATATAAAAGAAGGAAATATTTCTTAATATCACATTCATATACCAGTTATACATGCATGTATTATATAGCAAACTGTCTTAAAAATTTGATTAAACTCAATTTGCACTGCCAAAAGCACGCAATAAACTCAATTTGCCAGAAAAAACTCAATTTGACCATGAATGGTCCTAAACAAAATGACTCCTTTGAATCTCTGCACCGTGTCAGATATACAGTAAATTAACCGGGAACTTGAGGCCACTGATGCGAGATTGTCGTATCCCTAAGCTGTTGAGAAAAAATTAGTTCGACATTAAAACTGTGAAAATCGACTTGTTATTTCGTCTAAAAGCTCTCAGAATGGATTTGAACGATAATAAATGCCTGTTTTATCGGAAAAGGGCAACTTGTACTTTGTCTTGTCACAGGATTGTAGGAACCTGTGAGATATGTCAAAATCGAAAGTAGTGCCCATGTGTTCGTGCGTGCTGGCAACACATCAATGGCGGCGTTGAGTTTTCAGTTGTAAAATGAACTGTGATCGTCGGCCAGTTATAAGCGGTGGCTCGCATAACAAGTCCTCTAAAATGTACTTCATGAAAGATAGCGAAAGGTATGGCTAACGCAATACATCAACGCAGACATCATCGTTGTTGTTGTTGTTGCACTGATGCTAATGCGTTACCAACGGAGATTGGTCAGGGAAGTTTCTGTCTCACATTACGATGTGATGTGATTTTCGGCTATCGGAGCCAGTTTTTATTAGAGAAGTGAAATTCTCCACAGTATCTATTTGTAATTTGTGCATTTTTATTCTGACATTTGAAGGAAATCTGTTCAGGATCAAAGAAAATCTCCAGTACCTCTTCTTTTTTTTTCCAAAGCACAATGACGTTGGGCTTGCAATTTTGTAACATTGTCACTATAGGCACTAACATGTGCGGTATTGGAGATTTGTTTTGATTCTGAATAGATTTCCTTCGAATTTCAGAATAAAAATGCACAAATTACATACAGATACTATGGGAATTTCACTTCTCTAAGATGAACTGGCTCCGATATTTAGCCGAAAATCCCATCCCATCCCATCCCATCGTGAGACAGCTCAGTAAACTCTAGCCGATGGTTATTTCTTTCATCACATGGGCCATGTGAAACATTAATTTTTTTTATAATTTTTGTTCTTGAAAATATATAAAACAGGGGTTGAATTGTGAATAATATCTGAGAAATTTAATTGCCAGAAATGGGTTCGAATGCATTTCCAGCCATCTAGAACCCCAGAGCTTCCGGGGCATAGGCGGACCACTTTACATTGACGCCAGGGCAATAAGACCACAACTTTACAAGTTTTTTCCCCTGCAGATATGTGGATACCTTGTCACTTTTTATACCCCCGTACATAGGGGTAATCCGGATTTCGATTGTCCGTCCGTGTGTCAGTGTATCCATCCGTTCATCTGTTCGAGTTGTGGCTTGGGTTTGCATTTCGCATGCCACAACTCACTGCTATTTATCCAAACTTCTACACAAATAGAAACATCTTGGGCTAGACTGTTAAGGGGCTGAGGAGTTGTAGCACCTCTGGTGCCTCATGTTTTTATTCTGTTGGCATAATCTTCAGCTGAGAATACAATTATTAAATTCAAAATGGTGACGTTGTGGGTTCATCTGTGACTCATATTCTCATTTTGCTCTTATAATTCCAGTTATTGTGATTACATGGAGCTGAAAGCCCCTTCACAAAACAGATCGATCTGTCTATTTATAGGCCTAGTTTGGCTCTATTCATACAATCATCAGCTATAGAAAAAGAATCATCGACAGACAATATAATATTTACATAATGGTTATTATGCCTACCTTAAATCCTACATTACATACAACTAAAAAAATTCCGTCTGTCTAACCATTCGTAACAATTAGTATTGTGGATATTAATTTATAACCGTAGTATTGTGGATATTAATTTATAACCGATTTGTACCCATTTTTGACCGCATTTACCAAACAATTACCCTAAAATGATCTTAATTTTAATAATAAACGTGTTATCTATAACTAATTTAAAACTTACACTATATACTACTGATTCAATTTGGATACTCATTCGTAATAATTAGTACTGTGAATATTAATTTGTAACCGATTTTCATCAATTTTGACCTGATTTGACCCAAATATAACCCTAAAATGACCGCAATTCTAATAATTAATTTGTTATGGATGACTGCATCCAACCCTACACTATATTCAAATGATCAAACTGGAATACCCAATCGTAACAATTAGTACTGTGCATATAACCGATGTTCACACATTTTTCACCTTATTGGATCCAAAATTGACCCTAAAATGACCTTAATTCTTATAACAAACGTGTTATCTATGGCTACCTGACATTCTGCACTACTCACAACTATTTTGGACCTTATTTGACCCAAAGAGTAACCCTAAAATGACCTGAATTGACCAAAATCAGGGTGGTATCCTATCTTGATCCCTACCACTCAAAGAACTAATTTAGCATGGGTACCCATTTGTAACAAAAAATGCCATCGAAAGTTTTTAAAAGCGTTTTTTGGGGTCTTTGGCCGGCCGACTAATACCTTGGATGCTGTGTTTGATAGAATATATCTATTCCCATTAACCGAAGGCCGGGGAAACATTCGGCTATCCCAGTCAAATCGCAGAGAGACTGTGATACGATAAATTTAGTTTTCGCTGAGGCTTATTGTCAGGTATTTCGAATATGTAGACTGGGTGGATATACTTTGTTGTTAATGGTGGTTCGCTACATGTAGGATTTCAGAACTTAACCCTATCTGGCCTGGCCTGGGGGGTGGGGGGGGGGAGGCGGAAAGTGCCCCCTATATATTTTCTCTACCACTGAGGTTAGAGCGCTGAAACTTATCACAGAGTATCTTTGGTTCAAGCTCTACCGGGAAATGTAAAAAATCCATGATGACGTCACAGTGACGTCATCTTCTAGGAAGCCATTTTTCGGCCTTTTTGGGGTCGATTTTTCGAAATTTTCATTTTTCCGATTTTTCTCTCGATTAAAATCAAATACAATATAGAATAATTAGTTTTGCATAAATAAAATACTTTCAAGGCCTTTTACGCAAGGAAAATGTGCAGAAATGGAGCGAAAAGATTGAAAAACACGACTTTCGCGGATACCACATGGCCGCCATTTTGAATTTGCCCATGATCCTCTGCCCGGGGGTATATGAAAATAGGCTCACAATGACTCCAATAAGGGATCGTTTCAATTAATCGTTTTTTCTTCAGTCGCGATTTTTCTTCAATTTTCTCGATTGAAAAACGATCAGTCACGAATCAGTCGCGAGGATATCGAGAAAAAAAATGAGAAAAAACGATTGAACCTTTTCTAGAAAAAACCATTCTCTCGCGATATCGTTTTTGAATCGTTTACCCATGCGCGATCCGTTCTTGATCGCGAATCTTCAATCGCGAGAGAATCGTTTTTTTCAAGGCGCGAGAGAATCGTGAGGCGGAGTGATATTTGACACATAGGCCGTGTTGCCGTCGTACGCCGCTCTATCCGCGAACTGGGAACTACATGTAATGTTGATTGCGGATTTGTCGATGGAAAAACCTATATTACTATACTATACTGTATAAATGCGTAAGATAACCGAATAATATATATGATTCACTATCTATAGTCTCCTACAAGCCGAAGTAGGGCGTATGCTGGAAATATCTATACATATACCTGTACCATGCTTCCTGTGACGTTCGCGCTCAGATTTACTCTGGCGAAGCGTAAATGACAAAATTACATGTTTATTCAATAATCGTGTGAGTCGACAATGTATTAATGTTCAGTCATTCCCTTCATACTTTCGATAATTTCCTCATATATTCATGCAACTTGGTATAAACAATACAGGATGATAGTCACAATATCTTGTTTTGTAAATACCGGGTACAGGTCAAGTGGATTTGAGTTCGTCGTTGATTGCATTATCAGAATGATTACGGCACAGGCTTGATAGAGGTGTGAATGGGCGCATGGCGATAACCCAGAACAGCTTAGCCCTCCAGCCGAGAATTTCTAGGTTAATTAAGGTGAAAAATAGTGTAATTAAATATGTATATTTTGTTATAGTAAAACATACATTAGGAAAGGGTATCCATTCATGTTTTGGTACAGTTTTTAAACTATTGAGATGTGAATATAAGTTCAAAAAATCACCATCAAGTTAATTTTATTTATTATAAGAATATTCGCGGCAGTGATTTCATATTTATATCAATACATATGACAATGGTGATTGAATCGCATATAACGGTTGGATTCGCATATGTACAATACTTTTTCTTTTAATTTTATATTTTGATAAATGAACTATGAATGATTCCAAAGGGAAGCTCAAGCCAAAAACCAACTGAATATTATATAATTTCATCTCTTACTGGATTAACCAGTTGTGAAAATTTTTACAAATAGCCCACCCTATATATTAATAATTAAGTGCTTTCGAAGACTCAAAAGCCCCGTATGACAATGTTATATTCAATACAGCGCCATCTATCTACACAAGGAAAATGGTGATGGTAGGACAAAAATCACGCGTACAGCGAAAATCTGACGAATCAACTCAAAATTTCAGCCCGCACAGATGCCAAAAACGTTCACGAAAAATACTACACAAGAAATCTGGAATAATACCAGCTTTAAAACACAGAAATACCCAAAATAATACACGAAATTGCAAGTGCAAATGACCCAATCTGACCATATCCGGGCCTGTGTCCCGTACAAAATATATGTAAATATGAAGTTATAATTATATGCATAACCATTATTCCTATGTATATATATAGATATTTTTTTCAATTTCTTTCAATATCCCCATCGTATCTATATAACCGCCAGCTGTACAGAAACACGCTATAGTTTTACACTAGGCAAAGAATGGAAAAGGAAAAAGAAAAAATGATCGAACTTTATATAGTCTGACTGAAGTGTTAGAAACTCGAACGTGTATGCGGGTCAGTCAGGCTGAACCAATGGCGTACTACTTTCGGCTATAATCCTCAATCGTTTTTTTTCAATCGTTTATATTTTCTCGATTAAAAAGCGATTGAATCGCGATATCGCTTTTTATTCGCGAGAATTTTCTCGATTGAAAAACGATTGCCAAAGGAAAAAAACCCCATTCGAACAGCGATCGCGAATGAATCGTTTATTTTGAAGAAAAAAAACCATTCCCTCGCGCCTTGGAAAATCGCGACTTCGAGAAAATTTGACGAAATAAACGATTCATTCGCGAACGATAATTGGAAACGGTGCCTAAGGTAAGCTTAAAAGTTACCAAGTTTCAGCCTCTTCGGTTTTGTCGTTTCGGCGCAGCAGAGAAAAATTCACTAGGGGGGCACTTTCCGCCCCCCCCCCCCCCCAGGCCAGGTAGGGTTAATCTCTTGATTTGAATCAATATCTCTACGCGTAGTCCGGGACGACTCATTATCGATGAAAACTAATAATTTATGTCGTTGAAATGCCCTCTGGAGAAAGGATGCTGCAAATGAAAGAACGGTTACATCAGTTTCCACAAGTGTTGTTTATTTGTGTTGTCGATTCATTTTATATATGTTTGTATGGTGGTCTTTATCGGTCGTTTCATTTTCCAGTTATCTCGATCGTTATGATGCTCAAGTGGGGAAGTAGACATCAATAAGAAAGTATTTTAAGTTTTAGCATAGACTATCAATGGCTAAACAACAACGTATAGATTACATAATTGGTCGAAGATTATGCAAGTGGACCAAAAAATATTTATTTGCCTTTTGTCTGTACGCAACTCCGAAAGAAACAATATGGTGCTCAAAAAAGCCCGTTTTCCACAATCAGTCCGCATTTAAACACAGCAAAAAATCAAATGTATAATTGAGAGGGCCTCGTTACGTTATCGGTGAATTAACAACGTTGGTTCATCTCAGACATACAGATTTGTTTCTATATTGATGTCTAGTCCGTATTATATAGTCTGTATATCAACATATTTGATTTAAGAGAAGTTGTAACATGAAATATTTCTAAAGCAAATATTGTTTGGCGGTTTTTTGCTCGGTTGAAAGAATAGAAAAAATGAATGTAAATTACTTTTAGGTACTGTTGAAATCGTTCTTTCATTTGCCGCATACTTTTTCAAAGGTTTATCATTTTTGTAAAACGAATTATTGTCAGGACCGCTGTTGCACTTTCACTCTTCAGTTTCTTCGTAAAGGGAGTGACCAGGTAAATCAGTGAGAAAAGTATACTTTGACGCCACATTGCAAACTACCTTTAGGTAAACCTTATGACATTGAAAAGTATAATATTCTCGCCAGATCACCGGTATATTTTCTAAAATATCCATTAATTTTCCATAGAAATTCTACCATAACATCTTCAAATGTTCTTGATGGTATCCATGGTCTACATTAGAAAAAAACATTATTTCCCACCATATTTGCTGGTGTTTTGCTCGTTTATAATCTGATATTTGTGCCGTGTGTCAGTATATCACGAAATGTTCTCCTCGGGTTCCGGAATTTTCGAAAAATTCTGCTATACGGCTGATGATACAGAAATGATATTTATATTTTCATAATCTTATACAATATATATATTTGGATTTTATTTTATGGAAGCGCGTTGAATAAAAATGATAAAACCGAGCGTGGGTATCTCATGGAAAATTTCTGACGAATTGACGCAATCTTTTTCTGCAAATAATAACAAACCAGAATGAAAATCAGATAGATGATGGCAGAGGTTTGCTCGATTATATTATAATATGTGTGCAGCTTGCATTGAGTTAACATGTACCAGTGGCTGACCTCACTTGACGTAACTAAGCAGCTGCATGAGCAGATATTCTGTATATATACCTGTAAACATCAATTACAATTCACTTCACCTGACTAAGCAGATAATGATATCTGTTCAGTGATGTGAAGTGAATTGTGAACTAAGGATAAGCCGGGAGAACGGCTGTTCGCGATCCGTGCAACTTTCGCTTGTACTGGAGGGGAAAAAGCACAGTTTGACGAGTTGGTTTGGACCAATGGTTTATATTCTAGAACAAAGGATGTGACACCGCCTTCCGAGAAATAGGGGGAGATAACTGTGCAGTCCTCATCGCAAATGAATTTCTCATTCCTTGCACCCTGATCTTGATGCCCAACTCCTCATGCTTCTGTTCCTCCTGCTTCTGCTGTTGCCCTCCTCCTCTGAGTATAAGTACTTGATTTTACACTACTTAAAGCGAGGACTTTGACTTTGTCGTGTGCATTATCCTGACTGGTGATTGCTCTCAAACTTTACACGATAATGAGATCAGTCTCTGCATCTTAGACGTCATCGCATATCAAAAATACTATTATAGTGTTGTCCACCCAGCTGGTGCGTTGAAAACTTGGAAGCTGCCAAATCATTCAACAAAACTTATCAATCTTTTGATGAAGCTTTTATCAATCTGTTGTATATCATGTAGAATTGTGAACTAATTTATCATATCTGGCCTAGGGAGGGGGCACCTAAGGGGGCACTCCCCCCCCCCATGTTGGCTTTTGGATCCTATCTTCGGAACTACACAAAATTGAGAGCTCATGCTCCGCAACTTTGTAGCTTATCATATTGCGGTCATTTTGAGCCTATTTGCATGACCACCTGAGCATAGGATCATGGGTAAATTGAAATGACGGCCATGTGGGTAACCTAAAATGTGAGGTTTTCGTCAGATTTCTTCACAATTTGGGTTTTCTGCATGGAGTATTTTTTATTTCATATAAGATTATTATTTACTAATTTATCAGGCAGTTTTTACGAGTAAATGCTAGAATAAAAGAATCGAAAAATCTGACCGAAGAATCGAGCAAAAAAATGCCTTGTTTGGAAGCCGTCTTGGATTTTTAAAACGAATTTCTGGTACAGCTGGACCCATGTATAGTGTGGTAAGTTTAAGCTCTCTAGCCTTAGGGATAGCGGAAATATATAGCGGGAACTTTCCGCTCATATCATTCTTCCCGATCACACAGCCATCCTAGATATCGATAAAGTTTCACAGCCCTCCAAACAATAACATTCCCGGGTCCTATTGGACATGAGATGCCCCTTTTGATGTCTGATAGAATATTCATTTGACAAACAGTTCAAGGTTGAACCACGGGGCTCGGGACAATGTATAGAAAATGGGGTGTTGCGCACGACTATATATTTTTTCTGTACGTTAGCATACAAATATAACAAATGTAGATTAGAATAGGGTATAGGAGACGGTATATAATCAGCCATTCCTCTCAATTATCTACTTCTCCCATCCTCAAGGTGCTTGTGGTGTTGTTGTTGTCAAATGTGCTATTAGAAATACACTATAAAAAATACTGAATTTGGTTATGTATATAATACATGAGAATGTTGTTTGTGCGATAGTGATAGTATACTTTCATACACACCCGACCATATTTTAGACCTATGATTGATGCAAGAGAGATCTATTAGTTCTAACAATATTAGCTTGCGCAAAATGAATCATCATTGCATTACAGTAAATAGTTTATCTGGCACTTGCTACAAGAATTTTGTACCAATAATATATTCTGGAATTAGAATACAGTAAGACAGATTACCTAATAACACCAGGTATGTAACATAATCTTTTTTTAAGTAATTCTAATACCGGTATTTGTCAAAATTTTGCAAATTATGAAAAGAATATTTATGGATCCCGTGCGCATTGTCTGTAAAGGAGAATTTTTCTGACTGGATTACAGAATCGCCTATTGCTGTAACATGACTTCTGAGTAAAGCGCAGCAAAAGTAGCAAAAAATATAATTTATTTATGATATAATGCACAAATAAATGTAGTGTAGTTTGAAATTACAAGACACATTGAGTTGTATGTATTATCAGAAGGTCATAAGATTCTGATAATACACATAAACCAAATAGACTGCTTCAGCTTAAATGGGGCTAATGCTGTTAAACGAATTGGCTCTTTGAGTTAACCAACACCGAAATCGTTAATGAACGATGGCTGAATAGTGCATGTTTCAGTAACTTGTGGTTGGCAGAACATTAACGGGATAGCATGGTACCCTCAAAGGCAGGTTTTGCTCTCCTGCACTGCAATGTATTGCATACAAATGAGATGGTGATGAAGGGAAGGCATGTATGTGTCATGGTTTCCATGGAGTGAAGGGAAACAGTGAAACAGAACACCTTTTTATATCTAAAAAAATCAACGAAAGAAGATTGACATCTGCCAGAACCTCACAGGTGGCTATCACTCAATTCTGCCAATTGACAAGGTTGCCGGATGCCTTAAGGTTATCCTTCCTGCCATATATACCAGAAATATGTTGTATAAATTTATCTGAATACATACATGTATCATATCCTCAGAGAAAGAATACTTGTTATCTGACTGCTTTTTCATACCCGGGAACTTGTATTTAATGAAACACAACGACGCTTCTGTTATTCACTATCTAATCAACTTGCAATTTGGAAAAAAAAACCAGAGAATGTTGTTTTTCTTTCAACATTATAAATTGGACAGAACAAAAATTCAACCCACAAATGTTGAAATCCTACCTACTATAACATTGCAACGATATAACGCATGTATACCATATGAAACAAACAACCCATGAAGTATTATGCTACTGTTATCAGAACAATAGCAGTTCGAGGCGAGGAAGCAATTTTTCAGTTGCATCTATACTACACATTGTATCTACAGCTGCGTCTGTAACATACATCTTGTACCATGCTTTCAATACGGTGAGGAGATGCAATTAGTCCCAAACTGTTATACGGAATTGTAATTATAATACAAGCGTCTCAAGCGTCATTCAATATTCAACTGTCATTCATTAAAGAATATCCGCGTCCATAATGAAAAGGTTTAATTCAAATGAAAGCATCAACACCAAATAAAAAAACAAAACAAATCATAGTATACATAAAAATAGGCTAGTTTCTGAATGAATATCTTGTAACGTAGATTAAAATCGTCACATTTAACGCAGAATCTAGCAAATGCTACAAGGTGAGATATGTATACGTCATGTGCAGGTCCCACTGAGATATCAAAGCTTTATTGTTACCTTTAGAAGGTATTGAGTCTACCACAGGAGGAAAATCTGTCATACCCTCAGATTCACTGTCATGCCTTCAAGCGATTGAGAGGGCAATTTTAACTCACCCTACCATTTTGAACATTCTACAGGTATATGATCGTAGATTTCATCAACAGATCGATGTTGTATTTTGAAAATCTAAGAAAATACTGAAGCTGACGAAATGGCGAAGGCAGCCCTAGGTAATGAGGTTGATCCTGTTGGAACCCCATATAGCGGGTTCAGACTCTCTACCTGTGCTTATGTGAGGAAATACAAGCGTCTGGTCCGTCATTCATAATTCAACCGCGTCCATAATCCAAAGACCTATTCCATATTCCATATAACAGTATTAGCACCAAATTCAAAAAGACAATCACAGTATACATAAACATAGGCTTGTTTCCTGCAAGAGAGAAGCGGTCAACAGTTTTCAATGATGCCGGCGAGACATCGTGATGTTCCAAAAATATCAAATCCGTATCGCTGATCAGTATTCTTAATCCATAATATTTTTGTAAAGACGTCATCTAAAGAATGATGTATCTCAGTCATGCTTTGATTGTGGCTGTTCATATGAGTACCATGAGGATCTTGAAGCACATGAGTTCATGCGGCCCCTAGCCCCGGGTTAAGCGGAATTAAACACAAGTTACGAAACGTAACGCCATAGATCTTGCACGCTACGCTCGTATTTTGCTATCAGCATGCGATATGTATCGCCAAACCTGAGAAACTTTGAGTGGAGGCGCTTGGTGTTGTAGCACTGTTTTATAAGTTTCTGCAACAATGTTATGTGACGTTGATTAAAATCGTCACATTTAACACAGGATCTAGCAAATGCTACTAGGCGTGATATGTATACGCCATATGCAGGTCCCACTGGAATATTACTGTCCAGAAAGGGGATAGTTTACGATGTCGAAATCGTAATCATCTCTTTTGTCATACATTCGACGAGAGAGAAGGCCCGTTTCACTTTTATAGAGATATAGGTCTAAATATCATGTGCCTGTAGGGTTATCTGTAGTTTCCTTCAAATCCAGTGAAGATGGATATATATCCTTCTCTGCGTCATTTATATAGCGATTATCCACAGCGAGAAGATCGTCTATATAGCGTTCATTGAAAACTGTTTCAATCTCTATGAGATGCTGTGGATAATAACAAACTTCATGAGTGAAAATAAAACTTTAGCCAGTTAATCTCTCTATCTCTCTCCCTCTCTCTCTCTCTAGTTTACGATCCCGAAGTCGAGAGAGGAGGTGCACTTCAGTCTTATAGAGATATAGGTCTAAATATGACGTACCATTAGGGCTATCTGTAATTTCCTCCAAATCCAGTGAAGGTGGATATATGTTCATCACTGTTTCAATTTTATAGAGGTTATTCACATAGAGAAGGTCGTCCATAGAGCGTTCGCTGAATGAGAAGGAATGGGTTTTGAAATGATTGTTTTTTAAAGCGGGGATGGGGGGGGGGGGTCTAATGTCACACTCAAGTTTATTTCACTCATATGGTGAAAGCCAGTTTGGATGGTGGGGAAAGCCGGAGTACACGGAGAGAACAACCGCCCGTCGGCAAGTAACTGGCAAACTTTCACACCAGCTCCAGCTGGGCTCGCACTTTTTGAAATCGTCTGCATATAGTCGTATTCATACGAGAACAGATATAGATCAGTCAAAAGTGGTACACAATTACTACCCATTGGAAAATCTGTATGCTACAGTGGCACAGTAAGAGTATAGAATGCAACAGTAAGGGTATAGAATGGAATAAGGTATGATGAACATTTATATCTTAGTCTGCCTGGCTAAAATCGAAAGTTGATTGAAACTAATGTGACAAAAATATATAGTTCTGATTTGTCATCATTGAATGAACAGCTGACTTTATATAAATGACTTTTTACGCGAGGAATACAGATCTGACAGTGAAGTAAACCAATCTCGAATGTACGAGTTGTCACAGCGAAACAGCTCACCAATTACCAGTATACGAGTTGTCAGAGCATTTCCATCATAGCTCTCTAGATTTGTATCTAATACCGCTTATGCCGGTGCTAGGGGCCGTGTGGTCATATCATCCAAGTTGCCACATGAACAGGTACAATAAAAGCGTACCTGAGATACAACACATATCACGAATCGTTAGATTCTTGGTATGTGCTTTAGAATAGGTTAACCAGAAGACTATTCTGTGAAGTCATGTGACGCAGTCAGTATGTCGGCACCTCTTCCCACTTCCCTTATATGTGTTGTAATTTTTTCCTGTATATGGCGAGATTCTGCTGGTGGACGTTTCGTCCCCGAGGCCCGCCCCCTGTACAGACCTTTTGGTCTTTGATATATGTTGGCATTTTGTGGGAAGTTGATGCTGGGTCGACATCGGGCCTAACAGGCTAGTCTTTTGTGTTAAATGCCGTTATTTACATCTGACGACGATACAGCTCACCAATCTCCAATGTACGAGTTGTCACAGCGAAACAGCTCACCAATTACCAGTATACGAGTTGTCAGAGCATTTCCATCATAGCTCTCTAGATTTGTATCTAATACCGCTTATGCCGGTGCTAGGGGCCGTGTGGTCATATCATCCAAGTTGCCACATGAACAGGTACAATAAAAGCGTACCTGAGATACAACACATATCACGAATCGTTAGATTCTTGGTATGTGCTTTAGAATAGGTTAACCAGAAGACTATTCTGTGAAGTCATGTGACGCAGTCAGTATGTCGGCACCTCTTCCCACTTCCCTTATATGTGTTGTAATCCTCTGGACCCTCCTGTATTCCCGCATTTTACAATCCTATTTGTTTACGTTTTTATCGTCTGCTTCTGTCGGCAAAATTCTATTGAAGTGGAAGGTTTTTGGCGGACCCCTCCTGGGTTCAATTGTAAGTTTATACTTGAAATAATTTTTCTTGTGTAAAATCCCGTCAGGATATGAAAGTACACATATTATATTATATTGTCCTGAAGTATAAAGTTTCAGAGTATAGTAGTTGTCGATATATTGATTTTTAAAATTATATTGGCCCTGCTAAATTTAGCGATCGTCAGTGAGCCGCCATCTTGGTTTTGGCGAGCACCTGGATTTTGAACTAGAGAAAATCTTATACCTATCAACTTTAGGAGTCTGCTCAGCACTCAAAAATGATATCTTACAACTATGAGTGTTTAGACTTACCTTGCTGGAAACAATTTAGTCCGATAATGATTAGCTTTCTGTAGTTTGACAATCATTCTTGCCGTAACCGTAGCAAAAGTCAATGTTCTCGCCACATACACTCTGCGCACATTTACTCACACTTTCAGGCTGAATAATCTGTCCTTCTTTGGCTAAAGAGCGTTTCCAATTTAAATTAGAGATAACAACGTGAAGCTCAGGAAATATGCTTCAAAGTAATATATAATTCACGGATTATCTGATCAAAATTGATACTTATTTTGATGATAGAAACTGACATATGCCTTTTAGAAAAGAGCGTTCAAATTCTCGCCGCCTTGTTGAAAGTCCAGCAATCTGCGGCTAGTGACGTCATATTTTTGACTCGGCCTTCACCACAGCCAATCAAATTACTCGTCTCATTCAAGGCATAGTAGCGTTACGTAATTGGTTAGCAACCAAATCCTATAAATAGATGGAAATAGATGACAAATGGACATTCGGTCTCGGAGAGGCGAATGGCAAACATCTCCAAGCAATACAAAATACATACAAACAGTTGGAGTGCTGATTATTGAATATTCATGGTAAACAAAGAACACAAGACTAAGATCCAGCAAGTACAAATTTATTAAAGAATTACCTTGTAGAGTACTTACCCTCAAGTAGTTACCCTCAAGGGTTTACCTTCAGGAAATTACCCTCGAGGATTTACCTACAAGAAATTACCTTCAAGGAATTACCCTCAAGGAATTACCTTCTAGGAAAATATATCTTTAGGAACATTTCAGTGTTGCCTATCTTGGTGGGGAAATATTACCCCGTACGAAATTACCTCAGGAACTTTCATATTTACAAATACCAACATAAAAGTACCCGTAAGAATAGTACCCTAGGAACTTTTATAACAGAAGCTGAAAATTGAGATATGGTACTTCAGGATAATAACTGGCATAAAGAAAGATGTTGTACATTCTGTAAATAAATTTGGAGACTTGTTAATGTTGAATTTGAACAATTTGTTTGGACAATTGATGATTTTTGAAGATAAGTTGAGAATTTGAAATAACATGTGACCACGACCAGTCAGACGGACTTGACAAGCTACAGCTGAAATATATTAAGATAAATAAATACGAACCTACCTAGTAGCGGCGTCTCCATTGAGTAAGCTCGAACGTTACCAAGAACAGATGAAATTAACAGAAGAAGTTAACAGAAGAAGTTAACAGATGAAGTTAATGGACGAAGTTAACAAAGTTAAAGACCTGGTAAACAGCGAAGTTAACAGACTAAATTAACAGAAGAAGTAAACAGACAAGCTTGACAGAAGAAATAGACAGAGCTAGTCTAATAGAATAAGAGAATCAACCAAGTCAGACATTTAGGGTAAATTTAAACAAACGAGAAGATTAAAAACTAAAAAAATAACTTACCTTGAAATAATATATGGTGGCAGCGAAAAAGTGAACTTAAGAAATTAAGGCTAAGAGTTACCCCTAGTGGAAATCCGCTACACTAAGTTATGCGCGGAGAATTTGGTATCACTGGATAAGACTTGAAAGATTCAGGGACAATTTAATCGCCACATTAAATTAAGTCCTACCTGTGTACATATATCTGATAGTAGCACGTAGAGCGTGGACATTTTTCAACAGTTTTCGTTTATTAGATCAAAGCTAAAATTAGTGTAAAAATAATATTTGTTGCGTGTGTAGTCCATATTTAATGTCGATTGTATAAGAAATGAATGTTTCAGAGCAAAACTGGTTTGTTTAGCTCTATAAGAATGAAAATTGGCGTAAACCTGTGAACAGAATACCAAATCTATAAAAAAAATTAAGACAGAAGTAGAACATTTCAGACAATTGAGGTGCCATGTGTATACATGTACCGGAATATCATTTGTGATGTCAAAATTGGATTCATCAAATGAAGTTGAAGCTAAACAGGACAGTCTGGTAGATGATGTGCTTGTACATCAATTTGTGGGGTTTTTTTGTATGAGTGACTAGCACAAAAATCTACATCTGTTCACATAACTCATCTTTGTGATAGTTGTGATATTGTCAATTTTGAATGCCATTGAATACTGGTGAATAAATTCAATTCAATTCAAATATTCAAAATAACGTTTTTGATCTCGACAGTTAAACATTCAACAAACAAAATTCATTAACAAATGAATTTTTGATTACATTTACATGTCCTGCATACATGTTGACGGCGTAGACCTTTAAAGGTTCGTGTTGGACAATCGACATGAATTTGTCGGTAAAGGACACAGAACAATCTGGTTTTGTTCTGCGGTGGTTGCCCCTTCGCCTAGTAAATGATTTTACCGGTTTATATACGACTTGATTATCAGTTCGATTTCCTGACATAATATAGGACCTGCTAGATCTTCTCGGCATATCTCCCAATACGACTCAGGCGGTAAATAGTGTTCAATGTAATTTGCGCCCATATATCTTTCCAATACGGACCAGGAAATTCAACTGAAAATAGGACGGTAACTATCAGATTGCGATCGGAAATACGAGCATTTAATTCAGGAAGGATCTTCCTCCGGAGGAGAATATTCACAGCATCGCTATCTAGAGCGCGATTCCAAGGCATTTCAAAATTCAGAGCGCAGAGTTATACGTATATACAAAAATGAACAAAAAACAATTATCATGTCCGTTTCATTGTCGCGCTTTTATTTAGGTTCTGTGCAGAGGGTCGGCGTACTGTCATGGTGAAATTATCAGAAATTTGGAACATGTCCTCAACTGTTGCTCTTCCTCTGAGTGAACCTCTTTGGGCACAAATTAGTCCATGAGGTAGAGCACTTAGCGGTACCATCTTGAGGGGCAAAGCGCCATGTGGTTTTTCTGATCGAATTATATTCCCAGATAACAAAATAACATGATGGCCATGTCAGGGTCACAGCTTAGTGGCAACAAGTAGGTCAATCCAATATGGTGACCGATAAGTGCTACAATCCCCAGAACTGCTACTTGTAATCGGCATAAAGATCATATTGTCTTAATATTTCTTTAGAAATTGTGTACATTGGTGTGTTTTAAATAATGGACACTAGCTTTTCTATTTTTGCTATCTGGGAAAAATGTTTCTATCCAATATGGGAGAGGACCAGTAAACAATTTACTGGTTTTACTACTGGATTGATCCTTAGACATTCCCCAGTACTACCCGGGTACAATAGCTGACTATATTGATGTCTTTATTGTAAGTCAGGTGGCTCGCTTCATTTCTGAACACTGTCAGTTTGATATGAGCTTAATTTTTTACGAACATTTGAGTGTAAATATGCTTGACAAGTTCCACCAAAGAGAGCACGTACTCTGTCAGTTAAATGGCATGGCTTGTATAATATGTTCTTGCAAAGCTCCCAGTACAGAACTTGTCTGCCTAAGAGACCAGTCGTCATAGACTACCCTTCTCAAAGCTGCAAGGATACGTGCTTTCGAACCATCTGACGACAATGTTCTTGATATTTCCTATCACCAAAACTGTTGAGGCCCATTCACGCACGAAAAATCCCTATCCTGTATACAGGTTATGGGTGTCTGTAACGATTTGACTGACCATGAGCAGGGGAGATCATCCCAAGAATCAGCTGCTAGTAGTTATCGGGTGTACGATAAGGTGTGCATATTTTGCGGCAAGAGTAGCAAGTACTTCAAACAACCAAGCTCGATGAGAGCCATTTGTCCAGACCCTTGAACTCCGGGTAGACGAGAAGGTTCGACCACCTTGAAGAAAGATGACAAATATTAACCATTTCTTCATGTGATTTAGTAGCTGCTGAAGCTCACTACCACAGATGTTGTTACCGTAATTACATCAGATATTACTAGAGTCCAGGCATCAGTACAGCTGTTATGGATGATGCAGATCTAGAGTACACATATGGCATCACTGGGTGTAGATTAAGTTCGTCCACACACCAAGAAGCATATTCGGCACAAAATAGAGGCAAAGTTCAAGAATAGTTTGAGAATAATTCCAAACACAGGGAGGAAGCAATCAGAGATTGCTCAATTGTATGCCCCCCCCCCCCCCTCCACTTTAATCCGACACTGCCCCGCCATTGTTCTGTTCTGTATTGGTCGGTGGAGGCCTTCATGATTATGAAAATTCTATTTCAGTCAATTTTTTTGCCATGCCTCGCATAATACATATTCAAAGTATCGACCAACAAGTGATAATACAATGTTTTGATGCAAGATGGTCGCCAGGGCTTTCGTCCAATCCGAAAATGAGACCTACATTCCTTGGGAGTATATTGTGGTGAAATTATGAAGCGATCAGTAAACTTTGAATTTTGCACCCAATTAACTCTTTTGGGGGCAATTTCATACTTCAGGACCTATGTGGTCTGCTTTGGAATGTAGAATGACATATATATAGCCATTTTCCCGGTCCAAATCGGTTAGGGACTGAGATCCAGCCTGGACAAATGAATATATCCCATTCACTTAGGTTTGATAAACAAAGGATCATAACTCTTGAAAATATAACCGAAAGCAGAGAAACTTCATACTGCACAACTATGGGGCATTGATCACATATCATGCAAATTTCATACTTGTCCATGCAATATTAACCGAGATCCAGCCTGGACAAGTCCCAATTCACAAAGATTTCAAGAAAAAAGGGCCATAATTCTTGAAAATATATGCGAAAGGCGGAGAAACTTCACACTGCACAACTACAGGGCACTGACCACATATCCTGAAAATTTCATAATTATCCATACAATATTAACCGAGATCCAGCCCGGACAAGTCCCAATTCACAAAGATTTGAAGAAAAAAGGGTCATAACTCTTGAAAATATACGCGAAACGCGGGGAAACTTCATGCTGCACAACTACAGGGAACTGACCACATATGCTGCAAATTTCATAATTGTCCCTACAATATTAACCGAGATCCAGCCCGGACAAGTCCCAATTCACGGAGATTTCAGGAACAAAGGGCCATAACTCTTGAAAATATAATCGAAACGGGGAGAAACTTTACGCTGCACAACTGTGGGGCACTGACCACATATCATGCAAATTTCATACTTGTCCATACAATATTAACCAAAATCCAGCCCGGACAAGTACCATTCACAGAGATTTCAGAAAAAGGGCCATAACTCTTGAAAATTATACCGGAGCTCGGAAAAAACTCTACGCTGCACAACTACGAGGTACTGGCCACATTCCATGCAAGTTTCAATCCTGTCCATCAAATATTAACCGAGATATCACGCGGACAAGAAACTCGGACGGACAGACGGACAGACGGATGGACAGACGGACAGACGGACGGACGGACAAAGCGATTGCTATATGCCCCCTCTAATTAGAGGGGGGCATAATAAGCATGGTAAATTTCTTCGTGTTATCGGTGGTCGACCTAGCGATGGAATACATGAGAACCAAGCGAAAGTAACAAGCCTAGAAAGAGTGTAGTACTCATCGAACAGGGCTTTTCCAAATGACTCTTGTTACATGAACGAGGACAGTAAGGCATCGCAAACACAAGCAGACCATGACTGGCTACCTCATCCTAATGAGATGAACAATGACTATGCACAACTGCCATCCACTCTGACAACATTCCTGAAGACCTTTCTGTCTGATGATGCAGAAAAGCCAACCACATCTAGAGTAGACGGGCTTATCCACTCCATTGGCCAGGATTGTGTTATGCTTTTGAAGCGGGGAAGTACAAAAACTCCTGAGGACATTGTTTTCCCGTGAATCGTTAAGACACTCACAGAAATGTGGACCGACTGGGGCATGGAATTTCCTACTCCCAGCTGAAAGAGATAGAGACTGGATTGTACGAGTTCAGCTAGAAAATGATGAGGACAAAGGCTACCTGCTTTTAAGAAACATTCACCTGGGTGTTCAGGCGTCTCTAGCATTTGACAATATTGACCGGCTGGAGGAGAATTTGAGTGGTGAAGGAACATCTCATCCAGTGAACGGCCTAGTGGTGCAGCCTAAACTGTTCACAGTTCAGAAGCCAAAGGTGATATCTGCTGCACCCAAACAAAAGAAACGAAGCATCACAACGACACCCCTTCTGTTACAGCCTTAAATTGCTAGGTGTCATGTCTGGCCAGCTACATTCACACCTTTGCCAGTTGCCTGTGATGACGCAGTTACAAGAGCGTATTCAAAGGACCTAATATGGTATCTTTCTCAAGTCAACTGCATCAGACGACAACACAACAAAACATGGATGCGCTGGTATAACACCCATCGTTTACCAGATCCCTTGATCTCTTTCACAAGTACCTTGACCACTTACGAACTGCTGCTGGCCTACTCAAACAGTTCTGGATGTCCTACATTGATATGATAGATATTCTTCTAGGATTGATCAGGTCATCAAGAGAAGAAGATTGGATGCTCCATTTGCATTTCTTCTGTTGAATGCTGACATGGTGTTTCGTCTATGACAAAATCAAGTACAGCCGATACCTGTCTGTTGCCAGACCATCAGATGATCATCCGGATGTCTACTCAAAACTTGTGAATGGAGGATTCTCCGTGCAGCAGGGAGATAAAAACTGTTTTGGTGGAATCCCAGTTGATCAAACACTTGAAGAGACCATAAACAAAGACGCTCAAACATCTAGAGAGTCCAAGGGATTTAGTCTCAAACCAGCTGCAGTCAGTAGATATTACCTTACTGCCGAGTATGGAAACATATGCTTGAAGCAAGTCAGGCGAATGACACAGATACAGTCGCCAGAACTCAGCCACACTGGTCGTAAGCAATCTCGCATTCGATGTTGACCGGCTACATGATGAATGGCATAATCCATTTGACACTAATCAGAATGCATCTCTACAGCATCGGCTGCGCCTTCTGACATCGCAAGTGATCTCTAAAGAGCAAATCAGGTAGACTTACCTGCAGTTTCAAGAGGGGATGATCGAAAAGCAGATGAAGAAATTACACGAACAGCTCCTAAAACAACAACTAAAAGCATTCACAGATGTGAGGAAACAGAATTCTAAAGTGTCTAATGATGACAAGACACATTGAGAAAGATATATCTTCATCTTGTTCATATTTCTGTGGACGCATACCGTCTCTTGTTTTTGTTACGTGCGTGTATATATGTAACTGAATAAAAAAAAAAGAAAAAAAAAGAAAAAAAAAAAGAAGATATATTTTCATCTGAGTCAACCTGTATCAGGGACGGAATGCGTTGGTACAGAAGGTGCATGGCGAGAACATGACATTTGGAGAACTGTCAGAAGCTATCTTTCCCTCGGTTTTACGTGCACATCGCCCCAATTACGTGCTGGATCAGGAAGTCGACGTATCGACGTGGTGTTCGATGTCTACAACGAAAATTCCATTAAAACTGCCGAGAGATTGAATCGCGGTTCAGACACAGGCGTACTCTCAAGTAATATTGTTGGTGGTCACAATAGAAAGCAATGGAGGCGTCTTCGTTCATCCTTTGAAAGTAAAACAATTCCTCTCACAAGGCTGGCAGAAACCACGACTGAGAACAAAGCTCAACGTCCGGGTCACATGACTTGCCAGTAAGCCGGCATCGTTTTCCACTACCCTTTAATGTTGCGTTTAATGTACGTCACTTGTGCAGACAAATGCTTCAGAGTGACATATGGTGCTTCCATCAATGTTGAATTTTTTGGACGCCATCTTGAATTTGCCCATTATCAGGACAAATGACCTAAACACAGATGAAAAACGGTAGGATATGCTCCCGAAGCTTCGCTCAGCTGCAAAATTTAAAAAATATCTGACTAAATTACAAGCGTCTAGTCCGTCATTCATAATTCAGCCGTCGTCCATTAGAGAATATCCGCGTCGATAATCCAAAGACCTATTCCATATTCCATATAACAGTATTAGCACCAAATTCAAAAAGACAATCATAGTATACATAAACATAGACTTGTTTCCTGCAAGAGAGAAGCGGTCAACAGTTTTCAATGATGCTGACATTACATCATGATGTTCCAAAAATATCAAATCCGTATCGCTGATCAGTATTCTTAATCCATAATATTCGTTGCAAAGTCGTCATCTAAAGAATGATGTATCTCAGTCACGCTTTGATTGTAGCTGTTCATATGAGTACCATGAGGATCTTGAAGTACATGGGTTCATACGGCCCCTAACCCCGGGTTAAGCGGAATTAGGCACAAGTTACGAAACGTAGCGCCATAGATCTTGCACGCTACGTTCGTATTTTGCTATCAGCATGCGATATGTTTCGCCAAATTTGAGAAACTTTGAGTGGAGGCGCTTGGTGGAATAGCCCTGTTTTATAAGTTTCTGAAACAATGTTTTGGGATGTTGATTAAAATCGTCACATTTAACACAGGATCTAGCAAATGCTACTAAGCGTGATATGTATACGCCATATGCAGGTCCGCTATGCTATGCAGCTATGGCTTGTATTTCGATCAACAACTCTATATTTGTTGGTCGTGGTATTTTTGGAATCCCATCTTGAATTTACCCATTCTTGGGGCGCGTGACCTGAACACACAAGGCCGAAAATACACCCGAATACCTGCTCCACAATTGCCCCAAATTTGACTTGTACATCAATAAACAACTATTTCTTTTGATTTCACAGCATTTTGGACGCCACCTTGAAATGACCCATTTTCTGACACTTAGCTACAAATCTGACCTTGGCATCATAGTTTTTTGCCATCTGCAGATGCAATTCGATGATAAAAACATCATTATCCTTTGCCCCTCAAGATTGTGCCAAAACTCCGAATTTCAGGTCCTAGCTCATGTGAGATCCATTGTTTGTTTACTTACATGACAGTACTTTCTGTTTAACAAGTATAATGAAAACGGTATAACGAACAGGAATATGAGAAACAGACTATTCAACTATATCCCATTGTTCACTCAAATAACATAGAGTTCAAGGTACTCTAATACTTCTTTGCCGTATATGATAACGGGACAAATGCGAATTGGGTGATGTCACAAGCGATCATTATCGTTTATTCAAAAGAGGGAATAGGAGTGCAATGATTATCCATACGCATGGTCTGCTCGGATAGGAAAATTGTTAGAACATGAGTTTATCCGTGGGCTTTGTCTGTGTGTCCATTTTTATTGTAATTAGGGTCGATATGAACGTGGGAGAGGAATAGCAACGAGTTAACGATATATGCAAGTGTTTATGGGCCGATGAGATGGAGTAGATTAGCCCAGGACAGTAGAGAGACTGTCATTGTCTATGTGTCACTGGTACAAGGGACCATGTGCAGAGAGGTGCGGGGTAACGGGTTGCACGGCATGTTCTGCATGGCCAGTGCCCATCTTACCACGATGGAATGACCAAGTAAATCCATCCATTCATCCGCTTTAAGTATTATCATGGAGTCAGTTAAATTACCAAAGTGGTTCTATTTCATTACAATGTCTCTGGGAGTGATGCTATTGATACACTCGCTTCACCAATTCGCTAGTCTTTTTCGGTCAAACTCTGGGCTCGTCCAACGTCTGTCCATTTCATCAATAGCTGTATTTTATCATCTGGTGTTCAATGAACCAGCTCGATCTCGGACAATGTGTTATTTTTACCCCGTTTCTTGCACTTCATAAGTTAGGGTATAATACATTAGAAATACATACTTGGTTACTGGTTCTACTGTTTGTGAATCTTCAACGAGAATTTTCCAGGTGTGATGGGTCAGAAGGCAATTTACCAATATCAGTCTTTCACTATGTCACAATAGGTTTGCCAAATAATAAAACAAATATTTGTGCACTCATTGTGATTGGTCATTTGTCATGATGTTGTCTTTTTGTATCGAACGTCGATGTTGACGTAAAATCATGGCGTTTGAACAATTGAGATTACACCGGGATGCAGATCTTGTGAGCATGGGATTTTATGGGGATTTTCAAATTTCTGAAAAATGAATCACAAATACATCATATCCTACACCTTTACAAGAATGATCACAGCTTTATATCATGTCGACTCTACGACAAAAGAGACGATTACAATTTTTGCAGACGCCAGTTTGAATTTATTCATAATGCTTCCAGTTTATGCAAATAAACTAACAGTGACCGCACTGTGCTAAGCTAAGTTTCGAGTTTCACTAAACAAAGTAGGGTTTCTGAAGTGCACCAGAGAAATAAGTCTAGACTATATAGCTGGAGTTTTGAAATATTTCCGCCGAATAAAAGGTGGTTTTTGAATATGTTGTTCTGAAATTTATTAGAAATGTATACCCGTGAACCAAAGATCACAACTTTAAATCAGTGACGATCAGACGGATATTATCAGTGCCCGCAGCTGGTTCACTATATAGCTGATGGGCTATAATGGTTTTCTTCCAAAACCTGATTTATGCCAGTGCCATTTGGAGCGGTTTTTAATAGGTTATGCCGTCATCTATGAATCAGATCCCTTGCTTTCAAGGTCCGGTTCTGAAGGGACACGGGCTTGAGAAGATGAGTTGTGATGGCGTTCATCCTTTGAACCCAAAGCAAATCTAAACGACATCTCTGAGAACGAAGCAATATTCCGATTTCCAGGCCGTTGCGGTACAACAGTGAGAAAGGGTTAACAATGCTCACTGGCAGTTTTCTCCAGAAAAAGTCGACTTCACTTTTCGTTGAGGTTTTCCAGATTGTGTATAAAACATGATGTGCGATAAGAAACCACGAGAATTTCGATTGAACACAGCTGTAAAAAATAAATCCGCTTTGATAGGAAGACCGTCCTACATATATGTCCATGGATGAACATGCAGCGAACATTTCTGTGAACAGATTATTCCCAGGGTAAATCCATCTCTCATAGACTCATCTCCTGGGATGTGACAGACAGAGATTAAGACAGACATTAGCCTGGGGAAATTCCGCTATTTGACTGATTTCTATGGCCTTACGGTGTTAATGAAGACGTTCCAGTTCCATTGTATCGGACATTGTTGAGTGTATGGGGAATCTTCAATGTCCTCAGTCCATATTACATTTGAAGCTCCACTAGAGAGCTGACTGAACCATACTCCAATCATGATCCCTTGAATAGCTACTAAACGATCTTTACATCTTAGATGCCAGTATCTGCTATTGAAATGGGGTTTATCTGAGATGAAATGAAATCAAACACCAAGACGGTAAACGTACGAACATCCTAATACAGTTTGGGTCAAAACAGCTGATTGATTCTAGCTCGGGAAATTACCCCGCGGTGGACATTGGAGATAATCAAGGGCAACCATTTCGACATGTTTGATTGGATGGTGTCATCCGCTATCTGGATCAGTCGAGATAAATTCTGACCGTATCGAATTTATTCGGAACAAGGCACCAACCATTCAAATACATTGAGTATTTAGATTGATATATCGATATTGGATATCATTAATTACAGAATAGACACAGTTGAAGGTGAACGACTTTTCACCAGGATACGTGGATCGTGTATAATAAGATCTAGTGAAACATGCGTTAGATATTGTCCGAGAAAGCAAAATCGTTGAGTAGGAGGTAAACTTATATCAGCATCCCAACATGTATATATATCTCGGGGGAAATGTTTCAGAGAGAAAATTCTATCAAATCATATAAAAAGTTGTCAAATCCTTATTGATGACAAGATTTATTATCAATTAATTATTTTTAAAAAATACGAAAACTAACCCCAAACCTAACCCTAGGCGCCTTGGTCCGCAACCTCTAAGATGAGAAGGGGACCGTTTGAACGCATACAAAGACTTAGAACCAATGTCTAGTTGGGATCTATTATAAATTAAAAACAAACTGGAACTCTATTTGGATAAGCGATTAATCGTCGCTGATACAGGGACCGGCATAATTATAAATGTCGATCGGCCGGGTTTGTCTCTGAAGCAAATAGGTCATGTATATTCGAATGTTTGTCTCGGGACTGCGTGATTAGGGTGCGGATATATAAAATCAAAGTACTTAAAGTACTGATGTCGGGTTTACTTGCATCAGAGGAGTTTATTAGTCCCATATTTGGGAAGAATGGTGGTGTTCGCTTGACATAGGGAATCGTCCTCAAGCTGTTCGGTTTGAAGGGTCAAACTTTCACTTTTATCAAAGGGATATGAAATGGACCATTTTGTACAGCCTTCATGCTGAATTATAAGACCCGAAATAATGAAGGACTGCAGATGCACGAACACGGATTTATGGCTCACAAAAGTTGGTAAGTTGGCTTATTTTCGTATTTTTAGGCACTTTTCGGTGCGGATTTTCTCTTGTTACAAAAATAGGACACCTTTAACCAAAACCAATTTTAGCTATTTTGACCAACAAATAAGTCTAAATATGATTTTGGTTAAAGGTGTCATAATTTTGCAACGAGAATTTTGGAGAGAAAATGTCGACTGTAAATGCACCGAAAAGTGCAAAATACGGCAGGTTTGAACCACTGTAAGTCTGGTTGTGTTTGTCTGTAGGTCTTGATTATTCTTTATCTTTATCTATTCAAATGGTCAATTTGGTGCTTTTTAGACAAAAATTAGCCCCACCAGCTGTGTGTATCAAAAACGCATTGAGGACGATTCCCTATCTAAAGTGAAGATCATCTTTGTGATCTTGCATTATATATGAATCATAACTTTTGTTGTAAGGTAGCTTACCAAAGATTGAAAAATGTTCAAAAATATTAAAATTCATATTCGTAATAATAATTCATAAAGTGCCATATAGTTATAGAACAACCTCAAGAATATGTGTGTAAAGTTTGTGTATCCTGTAATTTTTGTATGGCTCCGTAAAGGACCATCGCCGATATTGGACAGATCCACATTTGTTTGACACACCGTGTACGTTGCTGTCCTCTCACCGTGACTGGACAACCACAGTTATAATCATCCAGTCTCAGCCAATGTTCACTAAATTTCCATTTTCCCGGCATCGGCAAAATTAGCCCAAAGCTAAATTCCAAACCAACGAACAATGGCGACTGCAATTTGACCAGTTCAAATGGCGACTGTTCTCATACGTAAATTAGTACAGATGTCAAGAGCGTGAGCCAATCAGCTGTCGACATTATGACCTCGACCAATACACGTCACAGAATATTATTAATTCAGCGAAAACAGTCACGAGTTTAGTTCAATCTGGGACGAATATTAAAGGGATATGAAACGTACCCCGACATCAAAGGCGCCGCCGCGAGCTCACGCTGAATGTATGTCTCGCCTGCCAGGTCTCGCGCTCTACGCACGTGAGCCTTTGCATCGCATAGTTTTCGTCACGAATTCATTCCAGATTTTACCAGATTTATAGACGTTCTTCTGCAGTAATTGGCATCAGATTATTTGATCGAGACGGGTACTATTTCGAGAGAAGAAACTTTTGAGGGATTTTCATCGAAAAGATGCATATTTTCATGACAACTTTCGACCGTCCTGCGCTGCCGATAACTGAGCGGCTGGAGCGGCAAGGAAAAACTCATTTTTCCCCTTCTTTGTGATCAAACTTCTCATTTATCTCAGTTTTTGAAGTATATCTGTGCTAGTTTTTACAAAATATGCAAGCATGTCATTGACAGTACGCAAAATGTTTTAATTTTCCATTTTTGTTTTTGTAAATAATTGCTCGTGAAAATCGTAAAAATGCCAAATATGTAGAATTCTGAACAAATCTCACAATTCTTGTACGTTTTTGTGATTGAACTACTCTTTTGGGTCATATGTTTTTTTAGATTTTTTTTCTCTGTGCACTAGTTTTGTTTCTTGTCGTTTGCATGATGTATTCCTTTTGCCACTCGTTAAGCTGTAAAGGATTTTTTTTGGTCACCAATCTTGGCCTAAATTGAGTTCACTGGCGTTCACGTTAATGGAGCCTTGTTGACAAGCACGTGTATTCGGCCAGCATTGACCAGCGAAACAGGGCGGGACTCGCAGCGAAGCACACGTGACGGTCTTTTGCTCACAAAAGCCAATCAGTGACGAGGCGTACTAATTAACCAATCACTAATCACTCATTAACATATCAATTAGCGAGACAAACCCTAGTTCAAAGAGAGGAGCCGCGTTTCATATCCCTCTATACTCGTCCCAGGTTCAACCAATGGACTACACAAAATATGTAAATGAGCTGTCTGACCTCGTTCCAATCTGGCGAAGGGTCACCAGCAAACACGTTTCACGGCTGTTTGGATTTTTATTCCGCAATAAATTTCGCTGAACTTCAGAGAACAACTTAGCTTTTTCCACTCATTTTCCCGGACTCTGTACATATATTTCCTCTGACTTTCCATGTCCTTTCAACGAAATTCCATTACTCTTAGCGCCTGGAATTGCATGGCTTGTGCGAGGCCTGTTGTGAATGCTGTAAGGGGCATCAAATGAGAACAGTCTCCGAGCAGGAGATCAAAACTACACATGTGCAGAAGAAAAAAGAAAAACTGAAAAGTGATACTAATGTAGGGTTTACCTTTGGTAAACCCGACAAAAAGGTCTAGCGTTTGTTAGTACAGAAACTACATGCCGCTGACAGCTGATTGGTCGACCTGACGTCTGGGTTTTTGGGCTGATGTTCCAAAACTGTTTGTTGTACAGTCGTAATATCACATTATGACTGGGATGCATTGCACTCTGGAATACGACTTTCATTCGGATTGAATTATACTGGTCAGCTATACGTATGGGGAAAATACTAACTTGCGTTATCTTTCCGAATCTATGCGCATGCCTGCTTCGAATTCCCTAACTTGATCGATAGTATGTGACCATTATTATGATTATGAACCAGACATTCTACATATGCACGACGGTTGACCACTAAATGTCGGATCTGGCACGCGCATGAACATCATCGACTCGGAAATGTTACAATGTACCTCTGCTAATATATTGGTGCCTGGACATTATCGCCAACAGGGTTCGTTCTTAAATTGTCGCCCATGGATCGAGAGTAATAAATAAATAACCTATATGTTGACACTATCTTCCGATATGAAGTCCAGGTCTACTGAGAATGTCTCAATGAAGCAGTATTCGTCCTGTTTAGTTTGGGATATTTTGGTCCACTGGCCCTGTGTGAGTATTTGCGTGGATATATTTGATAATCAGTGAAAATTATAAAATTTTCTTCTTCGCTTAAAACCAGCTAATTTGGGGTATTCGCAGGCGGCTCATTTATCTCCAACATGATATCTCTCCTTCACCAATAACCCCGGATGATCATTAAAAATCGGACTATTACTTTGATGGCGATCTATTATCCTCAACCTCGATACAGATCCGATAGGCTCTTGAGAGCTGAGATTCCTCTCAGCCATCGACCTCTCAGACAGACGATTATGGTAACTCAACCCATGTTGAGTTTAGGAGTGTAATGGACACAAAGAATGTCTGGTCTTCCGGAAGGCATTACTCGCAACCTAGCTGGATGGTTAACATGGCCATTAGATTGATGAACGGTATTTCTGATAAGAAATCATATCCACTAGCCGAAAATAGTAAATTATTTCTCCACGAAGAAGACCATGATTGTGAAAGTAAAATATGTGAACCTGGAAATTATAAATTGTTGAAGATTCCATGGAATATGTAGATTGTGATTTCCTCTCACCTGTTGACTGATACACAGCCATGACTTCAATAATTCCATGACTTCAATAACACTACAAGGTTGACCGTGACAGAGAAGAATGTACAGGAAGGAATGTGACATTTGGGATGGAGTCTTCATGTACTCAGTGACCAGTTGCCCTGGATAAAGTGTTGAAACATTTCGAAAAGTTTTCAGTCAGATATTGAGCTATGTTTTCTCTTGTAACTACGATGAGATATTGAATACAAAATTAATAATCTAAGAGCTAGAGAGGGTTTTCGTATTAAAATCACATAGGTTTTTGCAAAGAACGTTAAACTATCGTCTTCTAAGTATGTGCTAAGTAACACCCAATGTGCTCAGTGATGAAAAACGTCTAATATGTGGTCAAATCAGGACGTACATGTATACAAGCACAGATAACAGAATAAAAGAACTCAGAACCCCGTGGGCTTTGGTATTCAGGTGTAAATGTGATTATAACCAACTTACTGATATATCGTACGAGCAACAGTATTTTATATTTTGATTAATGGTGGCAAAATAGGTCATTGTTACTCATCTTTCTATATTTGCTAGCTAATGCTTTGTCGGAAGCAATTCTGATATGAATTTGAAAAGATCGTGCTATAATCTCTCAAGAAATAGCGTGTCGAGATTAGTGCTAGGAAGAAAAGCTTACTCTAACCCATATAATTTGATTTTGAACCGGCCAATCATGTTCAGTATGAATCAGAATCAGTTACAGAATTCAATTTAAAAAGTTAGCTTCGAGGCTTTTTTAGATTTTTGCTAACAGAAAATTATATCCAGGCGACAGGACAAATGTTTCGTACTTTCTGCTTAACAAGTATAATTAATACGGCACAACGATCAAGAATACGAGAAACAGACTATTCAGATATTTCCCATTGTTCACTCCAATACTTCTTTACCTTATATAATAACCGGGTCAATGCGGATTGAGTGAAGTCACAAGCGATCATTATCGTTCCTTCAAAACAGAGAATAGGATTACAATGCATATCCATACTGTCTCATGGTCTGCTCATTCCGGGTAAAGTATTATCATGGGGTCAATTAAATTAACAAAGTGATTTTATTCTGTTAGAATGTCTCTGAAACGTCGGGGACATATGTTATTGATACACTTGTTTCGTCAATTTCCTAGTCTTTCTCAGTCAAGTGTTGGGCTCGTCCAGCGTATGTTCATTTCTTCAGCATCAAGGCTACCATGGTGTGATGGGTCAGGTTGGCAATTTATAATTACCAGTATCAATCTTTCACTCTATTCCACAAAAGATTGGCCAAAAAATCTTTGCGGACTGATTGCTATTGTTCGTTTGTCATTATGTTGCATTTTTGGCATCGAACGTCCATGTTGACGTGAAATCATGGCATTTGAACAATTCGGATTGCACCGTAATGTGTCTTGTGAACATGGGATTTATGAGGCCTTTCAAACGTCTGAAAAATCTAAGCACAAATACAACATATCCTATAACTTTACAAGAATGATCACGCCTTTCCATCAGATCGATCTTACGACATGAGAGACGTTTACAATTTTGCATACGCCGATTTGAATTTATCCATAATGCATCCAGTTTATGCAAATAGACTAGCAATGACCGCACCATGGTAAGCTAACAGATCCGATCCACAATAACGCTAAACAAAGTGGGGCGTCTGGCGTGCACTGGAGAAATATCTAGACTATATACCTGGAGTTTTGAAGTGCCGAATATAATTTGGTGGTCTTTCAGTATGCTGTGCTGTGATTATTAGAAATGTATACCAGTAAACCAACAACCACAAGTTGAAAGCAGTAACGATCAGTCGGATATCATCATTGCCTGCAGCTGGTTCACTCAGTGATGACGGTGAACTATAATGGTTTTCTTCCAAAAGTTTATTTACGCCATTGTCATATGGAGCGGTTTCTGCTAGGCTGTGACGCCATCTATGATAAAGATGAATCAGACCCTATGCTTTCAAGGCGCGGTTCTGAAGGGACACCGGCGTGAGAAGATCGGATGTGGTGGCGCTCATCTTTCGAGGGCAAAGTAATTCTGAGCGACATCTCTGTAAACGAAGCAATATCCCGTGTTTCAGGCCGCTGCAACACAATACAGAGAAACCGCCGGCAATGGTGACTGGCTGGTTTTTTTTCGGATAAAATAGACTTCAATTTTCGCTGGGGTTATTTTTAGATTGTGTATAAAACACGATATCCGATAAGTTACCTCGAGGATTACGATTGAATGTAGCTGTAAAAAATAAATCCGCTTTGCTCGAAAGACCATCCTGTATCTAAGATTGAACATACAGCAAACATTTCTGTGAACAGATTAGTTCTAAGGTAAGTCCATCTCTCATAGACTCATTTCGAGAATGTGACAGATAGAGATTAAGTCAGACATTACTCTAGGGAAATTGCGCTATTAGATTGATTTCTATGGCCTTACGTTGTTATTGAAGACGTTCCAGTTCCATTGTATCGGACATTGCTGAGTGAATGGGGAATCTTCAATGTCCTCAAATCATATTACATTTGAAGCTCCACTAGAACGCTAACTGAACCATAAACCAATCATGATCACTTGAATAGCTACTAAACGAGCTGTACAGCTTAGGTGCCAGAAAAGTCAACACAATATCTGATCATGAAATGGGGTTTATCTGGATGACATGAAATCGACCACCATGGCAATAAACCTACTCACATCTTAATACAGTTTTGGTCAATTTAGCTGATTGATTCTAGGTCAGGAGGGTGTGAGTTAGCCAATCAATCATTGGGGCGGATATTACTGATAATCAAGGGCAACCACTTCGACCTGTTTGATACGATGCGCTCATCCGTTACCTGGATCAGTCGAGATGAGTTCTGCCCGCATCGAAACTATTCGGAACAAGGCACCATCCGTTCAACTATATTTAGTATCTAAGCTGATATATGCCGATTGGATATCATTAATTACAGAATAGAAACAGCTTAAAGTGAACGACACTTCACCAGCATGAGTGGATCGTGTATAATATGATCTAGTGATACACGCGTTAGATCTGACGTTGAGCAGGTTGCTTTTGTCCAGAAAAGCAAAATCATGGAGTAGGCGTGACCTTATATCAGTATGCCAACATGCAGTAAATGTATCTCGTGGGAAAATGTGCCACAGAGTACATGGTGTATTAGTGAGTAAAGTGAGTGAGCTGACAAGTATATTCGTTTATCACCAATGAATTATTTCAAACAAAAATGTAAAACTAACCCTAAACCTGACCCTGGGCGCAATGGTCTTTAAGATGGAAAGGGAACCGTTTGAACGCGTACAAAAATTCAGGACCAATGTCTAATTGGCATATATTATAAATGGAAGAACAAAGTGGAACTCTATTCCCATAAGCGACATAATTGCGAATGTTGATCGTCTGGGTCTGTCTTGCAAGCGACTAGCTCATGTATAGTCTGCGATTTTTGGGCTGTTGTTTCAAATTTTTTTTTTGTTGAACATACGTAATACAATGCATTGCACTCTGAAATATGACTTTCGTTCGGATGAATTTATGCCAGTCAGCCATACGGATGGGACAATTACTAACTTGCGTGATCATTTCGAATGTATGTTCAGGCCTTCTTCGAATTCCCTAACAATGATCAATAATATATGATTAAATTATTACGATTATGAACGCAAACATTCTACATATGCACAAAGCTTGACTACTGAATGTCGGATGTGGCGCTGGCATGCGGACCATCAACTCGTAAATGTTGCAATGTACCTCTGCTAATATACTGGTGTTGGTATGAGAGTGGACATTATCGCCAACGAGGTTCGTTCTTATATTGTCGCCCAAGGAATCGACAGTAATAAATAAATAATTTGGATGTTGGCAGTGTCTTCCGATTTTAAGCCCACGTCTACTGCGAATGACTCAATGGCGCATTATTCGTCCTGTACAGTATGGGATATCTTAAATTTTTGGTCCATGGCCCCGTGTGAGTATATACATGGATATATATTAGATAATCAGGGAAAACTGTGTATTTTCTTCGTGGTGTTGAAGACTATATATTTAATTTAAGGTGTTTGCAGACGGCTCGTGTATCTCCAAGATGAGATCACACCCCCCGGTGGCCATTAAAAAAAACCAGACTATTATTTTGATCGCGATCTATTATTCTCAAGCCGGATACAGTCCACAGGGGCTTTTAAGAGCTGTCGGAGATTCCTCTCAACCATCGACCACTCAGAGAGACGACATTATTAGCAATTCAACCCTTGATGAGTTTCAGAGTGTGGTGGACACGAAGAATTTCTGGTCTTCCGGGAGGCATTAGTCGCAACCTAAATAATTTGTGGACATGACAATTATGGTGACGAAAAAGTAAATTATTTCTCCACGAAGAAGCCCGTGATTGTGAAAGTATAACATATCTGAACCTGGAGATATAAATTGTTGTGGATTCCATGGATTATGTAGACTGATACGCAGAATAGGATTCAATAATTCCAAGTTACAATGCTGGCCGGGACAGATGAGATGGGAAGAATGTACTTTTTGGGATGGAGTCATCATGCACTCAGTGGCCAAATGCCCTGGATGAAATGTTGAAACATTTCGAAAAGTTAGATTTTTAGCTAGGTTTTCCTTGTAAGCACGATGAGATATTGAATACAAAATAATTAGTCTGAGAGCTAGAGTGGATAGAGGGTCGCATTCTTGGGATATTTCATATTAAACCCACAGAGGCTTTCGTAACAACGCTCAACTATCGTCTCATAGATAAGCGCTCAGCGATGAGAAAATGACGTCTGATATGTGGTCAAATCAGGACGCATACAAACACAGATGCACAAAATAAATGAACTGAGAATCACGTTGGGTTTGATATTTAGGTGTAAGTGTGATCATAATCAAATTACCGGTATATCGTGCCAACAGCAGTATTTTGTATTTTGATTATTGCTTGCAAAATATGCCACTGTCATTGTCACTCTTTCTATATTTGATAGCTAACGCTCTGTCGGCAGCAATCCTAAAATGATTTAAGGCCGTACTATAATCTTTCAAGAAATGGCTAGAAAGGCAAGCTTACTCTAACTCTAATAATTTGACCATGAACCGGCCACGCATATTCAATACGAATCAGATCAGTTGCAGGTTTCAATTTGGAAAAGTTAGTCTAGAGGCTTCGAGAGATTTCTGCTAACAGCTTTGAAACCACATTGTGACAACTATATCCAGGTCGGTTATCTTCAATAGATTTCAGTTTTCATCGGTGTTATGCAATGTGTAGTAGAGTCCTACAAAGAATATCTCGGTAACGCCGTTACTATCCAGACGGACGAACGGAGGAAAAAAAACAGACATTGGACACCCACGGCGGCAATACACCGATGAATGGGCGAGTGATACATACCGATAAACAAACAATCAACAAGAGGAGGTACGATTGCGGGGATGCAAATGCGCTGCGATTGAAATTTTCTATTATGGTGGACATTACAAAGTGTACGTAAAGTGAGATGGCATCCAGAGATCAGATCACGAACATCATGATAACTTTAATACCAGCACCACCAAATCTTGTTGACCGTTTTTCTCTTGAAAGAAACCACATTTGATTTATATTAGCTTGATAATGAACTGAACAGTGATATAAATAGTTATCCCTCAACTCGGACTCAAAGAATACTAGTCTAATATTTCCATTTCGAACCGCTCTTTAGTTAATTAAAAACAAAAGGCAGCCACAATCCTAAAGGGTCAGGGACGTTGGTTTAGATATTTTCATCGACTTCCGAAAAGAACAACCAATTGGTAAGAACATGAGGAAAAAACTACGTTCAAAATTAAAGAATACGGAACAACCAGCCATCAAAAGCTTGATAAATAAGACCCGGATTGTTACTAAAGAAGCAGACGACGAAAGTGCTATTGTCCTATTGCACAGCTGTTTTATGAAGACAAGTTACTTGGAATGCTAAGCGACAAACAAGGTTATAAAACTTATTAAATTTAATGACAGGAAAACTGAAAACAATATTGAAAAAGTCATTCAGAATCGTGACCAGAATTCACTCAACAAAAATACGTATATTTTAAGTTTGAGTCCAGAATTAGCCCTTTATATGGAAGTCCGTCAATCTAAAAAAATAACCCAGGCTACAAAGACCCCCAAAATGAATGTACCAGTGTTAATAGTCGTGCAAATGTAACGTATAAACCCAAAGCCGCAGGCCCCATCTGTCCAATCAGTAGACTTCTTGTCAGTACACCGGCATCTTTTCCCACCACCTTTATATGTTGCGTTTAACCCTACCTGGCCCCCCCTACCAAACTTTCTGCGCTATCTACGGAACGACAAAAAATAGAGAGCTGAAACTCCGTGACTTTATAGTTTATCGTATTGGGGTCATTTTGAGCTTATTTGCATGACCCCCCGGGGAGAGGATCATGGGTAAAATCAAGATGGCGGTCATGTGGGGTCCCATAAAAGTGATGTTTTTGTCATATTTCTTCAAAATTTCTGCTTTTCTGTGATGAAAAGTGAGCAAAGACTATTTTATTTCACATCACATTAATATTTACTAATTTATCATGCTATTTTTGCGGAGAAATTGCATAAATAAAAAATTCGAAAAATCTGACCGAAAAATCGACTAAAAAATGTCGTTTTGAAAATGACGTCACAGTGACGTCATCAAAGCGGCCATCTTGGACTTTTTTTTACATTTTCTGATACAGCTTGACCCAAGGGTATAGTGTGGTAAGTTTCAGCCCCCTAGCTCAAGAAGTAAGAAAAATAATTAGGGGGGGGGGCCATTTCGGCCTCCTCCAGGCCACGACAGGTCCCAAAAAGCCCAGGCCAGATAGGGTTAATTGTTATTTGTATATAGTGAAATTCTGCTGGTGGACGTTTCGGTCCCGAGGTTTGCCCTCTGTTCAAATCAGTGTGATTGTATTTTGTCATTGTGGTTAACATACTGGAGAATGAAGCACTTGGTCAGCTTCGGACCTCACAGACTTGTGTTCTGAATAGGAACTTGAATTTCACTAATATTTTAACCGTTTGGGTTGTCTCTTCTATCAAACGGTCACGCAGTTTATCACTTGACTTGATAGGGCTATTATGTCATTGATCTTGGATATTTGTATCTACAATCGCTCAAGCTGGTGCTAGAAACCGTGTGGGCATGCCATCTAAGATATCTACGTGAACAGCTACAATAAAATAGCTGAGATACAAATCATCACTGTGATTATTTTTTATTCTTGTGATATGTTTAGATATGCAGTAAGAATATTGGCCGGTTGGGTCATATGACTTCTTGTCAGTACGCCGGCGTCTTTTTTCACCACCTTTATGTTGCGTTTGATTGCTGTCTGTATATGGTGAGATTCTGCTAGTGGACATTTCCTCTATTTCCGCAGGCCTACCCGCTGTACTAATCATTGTAATTTTAGTATGTGACTGCGGTTAACATGGAGGAACGCTTGGTCGGCGTCGGGCCTCACAGAGATATGGTCTGGATGAGAATTTGCATTCAACTAATATTTTCCCCGTTTCGGCCGTTCCTTCTATCTAACGGTCACACAGCTCTTCACTTTTCCTCAGATGACTTGATCCATCCGAGATCTTGAATATTTGTATCTCATATCACTCAAGCTGGTGTCAGGGGCCGTGTGATTATGCCCTTGAAGATGTCAACTTGAGCAGCTACAATAAAGTACAGTGTGTGATGTTATAACTAATGAAATCAACCAAAACGGATTAAAGCAAGAAGTTCCTCACATGAACTACTCAATGAAAGGAATCGTGCGGGTTCCTGTATTATACCAAGTTAATCAGTGGATCCCAACGCTGAACAATATCTCTACAACATTCCCTCTCACTCATGTGACACAAAGTACATGTAGTTCTAACAACGACAAATAAGGTGACAACAGTAGTGTTAGTACATCGTCTAATACCAAAACAACAACAAAGATTTCCACCCCGAGCGCAACATGGACTGCTATTCCCAGAATCTTGAATGTGTTCTTGTTTGTAATGGATGTCAGAAGATGTACATCGGGGAATTGGTAAGATATTCTACTAAACTCTGCGCGTGTACACATACAACATATAGAGACAGGCGAAGTGAGATATCTACACGTCAGTAAATATCAGGCATCAGATCTGACATTCAATATTCAGCCGTCGTCCAGAAAATAACTTCCTCGTCAATACTCGAAAGACCTATTTATATGACAGTTATCATCAATTCCAAATGTGTATGAAACAAAAAATAATGAAAACACAGTGCAGCAATTGTGCTCATATCATGCAAATACAATTAGAAAGCTTCCTTGTATAAAATGAATAGCAATGATTATTATAAAAGTATAAAAAAAATTCAGGCCGGATAAGAACCGTGAAGATCATGGATCAATGATACCCCTGATTCAGCAAATGCTTAAATAAACTTAAATACATAGCTATCGAAGTCTCGATAGGATCATTAGGGTCACAGAATCCTTATCCTAATATTTAAATTGCATCGGTATCTAGTAGTATTATCCCTTTTCATCTGTCATTTGTATTCACACTATTATATTACAACTATTGACTCATTTATTTTGAAATTGTTACGTTCATCCCGGATATCTACCCCTTATTTTCTTTTTTAACACTTCATTCACTCAGAACCAGCAATCGACAAATGGAATTATCCAATTATTCAAGTTTCCATGGCGGAAGCTGAACGATAGAAAGGAATTATTTTTGAGATTTAATACAGCTGAAACTCTGAAAATGTTAATTATTAATTAGCTTAACTATGTAATTGTATGTGAATTACAAGCGTCTAGTCCGTCATTCATAATCCAGCCGTCGTCCATTAGAGAATATCCGCGTCCATAATCCAAAGACCTATTCCATTTCCATATAACAGTATTAGCACCAAATTCAAAAAGACAAAAGTATACATAAACATAGGCTTGTTTCCTGCAAGAGAGAGTCTCTTTTACCGCAATTCTGTTTTATCGCAATTGAGACAAAATGCCCGCCAGACTGTGAATGTCCAGACATATTCCCAGTGACAGTTCCTTTCTTTATTGTATCCTTTTGTGCAAATTTCCTATATTTTTAATCATGCCAGTGTCACAGATTTAGTTGCTTCTGATCAGTTAATTCAAATAGCAGTTTGTCGACGTAAGTTCATATTGTCATTCTTTATTTGTACAATGGTTGGCGCATTGGAAAAAAAATCGAACTTTTGATAGAACAGTGTAGTTCCAACGGTTCGTGAATCCCCGAAGGATTACCTGTTTTCTTGACGTTTGATCGACAATCTACCTTTTCTGGAATTCGAACAGTGTCCCATTTAGTTGAACTATCATTAATCTATGCAATTGACTGGCAATATACCGCTCGTATGTATGCATGAAACGAGCCTTGGTGGCATTTTGTTGAGAGGTAAGATTGAATGATCAGGAGAACTGTATTGCGGTCGGCATTTTGAATCAATCAACTTTTATCATAGCTATGGCCACTGTTTTTCGCGTTCAACTTGGATTCTACACCTTTGTGGCACAATAAGTCGAGCTAAAACCCTCATAGCTCACTTTGGAGAAGAAAATCTGAGATCGACAACAACATACTGAAATCATCGACCAGATTCCAGACAATGTCTATATGGGGCTGACAGATGACATAGACGACGGCGATGTTGGGTTGAATTGGACAAGTCGCCTGTACTCGCATCATCTTTTAACCAGAGTCTGGGACGTTGTTAGGCTGTCCGGAACACATTTTGATGAAAAATATTTTTGAGGTCAGATGCTCAGCCCCACAAATCCCCTGTTTCAAACCCCAGAGAACACATATTCGAGCAGCCTGACCGTTAGCTTCTAATTCGAAATGGTTACCAGCGTCACTTCCTCGGGGAAAACAAATGCTTTTCGTTCGCACTGACGTTTGCATAGACTAATGACAGTTCATCTGAAAAAAGAACTATTCGACTTCGATTACAGGTACAGTACGGTTCTCATTAAAAGTCAAGTCTTGCGCGGTAGAGGCCCAGTAGCAGTGCGGTAGAGGCCCAGTACCAGCGCAGTACCAACGCGGTAGCAACGCGGTGGTCGCGCAGTAGCAATGCAGTAGCAACGCGGTAGGAGCACAGTAATTACTGCGCAGCCATTCTTGCATAATTACCCCGGTACACGTATATTATTCTGGGATCACGAATGTCTATATCTAATACAAAGATTGGAAGATAACATGCATGCAAATGGTCCAGATACGGATTTCACTCAAGATTTTTTTTCGCATATCACTGTTTTTGGAGATGAGAAAGCATCTGAACAGGGATATACAATAGTCATATCACACAGGATTTTTTTCCAAAAGATGACGATCACACCGACTTGAAGTTTCCTTGGCCATTATTCAAGAATTGTACAGTATTTACAGAGTCCCCCTCCGATCACCAATAGTCGAATAATCTTTAACGCAAGCCTGTTATATCCAAAAATCACCTGAAAGAGAATATTTGTACCATCACTACTAGGCATATGCCATTTTTGTTGCAGAAAAAAAAACTTTGCAAACCCCTTTACAATTGCTTCAATTTTCCTGAAAACCCATCAACATGTAGGAAAAATTGGTCATATACGGTCCATTTTCCATAGAAATACACGTCTCGTCTTTCACGTCGAGCAGTCAATTTTAAATGGTTAAAAAGAAGGGGGAATTTTGAAATACCCGTTTTATCAAATTTTCTTGCAGAAAATGAGTCATTATTCTCGCGCCAACCAAAGGAGCATAGCTGAGGCAATTGAAACGTTAATGACCCGAGATATCAACAACTATAAACGTATGAAGATATATATAATGTGTTAAAAGCCGGTCGGCCTTATTATGAAATCAGGGAAGGGCCATTCCTGTGTGTATGCAAGTTTGGCGTGATTTTTCCCCATTTTTTTCCTGTTCATGTTAACCTGTCTGTGTTTTCAAGCATATGGATCAACAACACTTGCTTAATATCCGCCGTATTGTGGATATCAGATCAATTACTTTTCCACCTTTGTTTTGGTGGAATTTTCCACATCGAGCTCAGTTTTTAGGTTATTACTTAAGAATCACTTTGCTCTGTAGCATCAACGTTTAACCAGCTATATATAGACCAGGATTAAGGCCCAGCTTTTTAATGAACCGAAGAAAGCCTAGCCAGAACTCAAATAACAGGCAAATTGACGGTCATATTGCACTCTACTATCTTCGATGAACTTCAAGAATAATTGTCAAAATATTCAGGTTTTACTATGTCAGTTATCGCCAGTAAGCATGTCCTCATATATAACTACGGGGCGATATGGGAACGAAATGAAACAAAGATCACCCCGCAGACCAAGAGCGCTAGATTTCGCTGTTTCGTGAGGCTTTTTTTTTATTGATATTCCATGATTACGTATTATTTGTACACAAGGATATATTCGAATCATCAACAAATATAGTTCATCTGTTGTTCTAAAGTTTATTTTGGCCAAGCTTGCGTCGAATGGCGACTTTTACAAAATTCGCCACCGGCTACGTGCCGGAAAGTTCTCCAGAGACTTGCCAGTGCCGAGTTTCTTCACAGTTAAAAGTCGCCAGTCGACGCGCGAAGGTGTTCGCCGTCGACTGGCGGCGAGTTTTGCAATGTTGGTAGATAGGAACAAACTCGCCGCATTCTCCCGAATGTTTACATTCTAAAAGCTGGCACAAAGTAGCCAGTCGTCTGAGACCTCTCCAGCGTGTGGCGGGTGGCGAGTTTCTAAAAGTCCGCACGTGACGCAAACGTTGCACAAATAGAACACCATATCAAGACGATGAGAGTAAAACGACAGCAGAAGCTCCAAGAGCTCCGAGCTTCAAGAGCTCCGACCCATGGGATCTACCACCGTCAACGCCCGGTGGTGGTGGTGTCTGTACATATACATGGTCGACATATGTTAAGACCGTGTCCCCTAGTATGATAATGATGTATTGCTGATTGCTTAGTAAAGATATGGCGAAGACTCACAGGCAAACGATCAGGGCAGTAAAAAAATTTATGAACAAGTAGAAGCGAAGAGTACACGTTGAGCTTGTTTAAATTCAGAATTTTGAGCTTTCTAAAAAGGGGTACCCTTTGAACAAAGTTCATCGAGGCATTGAGATAGCAACTCATGTAAACAGGCGTATTAAGGGATCACATTCAGTTCTAGAAGACTGAAGGTGCTGAAAAACTTTCAGAATTTAGGCTAGGATAAGACGTGGGGAGTAGATATGGAGAATTGGGATGGAAGTAGGATGATTTTGGGGATCATCTTCCAGGTATTTGTAAGCTAGCTTTTTAAGGGAATTTAATTAGTATGAATTTCTTCAAAACCATAATATTCATTTTAAGGAACATATCAATATATTATTTATATTCACCCTATTGCGAGCATGTTTGGAAAAAAAATCCAGAAATCTCTCTGATATAGTTCCATAAGCTCATGTACTCGAGTTACTCTCTTAATACTAATAAACTGTGAAAGTGGTGATATTTAGTGCAACGGTCTAATCGTCCCAGCGTAAAACTCTCTGAAAATCGTGTGTGGTCTCCCAAACTCTATATTTTCCCTTACAAAAAAATCTGATAGGATCCTATAAGATAAAATCGTATAGGATCCTATAAGATTTTGGCCCAAAATCCTATAAGATTTTTTAATAGGATCCTATAAGATTAAAATCCTATAAGATTGAAATCCCATAGGATTTTTTAATAGGATCCTATAAGATATTTTTTAATAGGATCCTATAAGATTAAAATCCTATAAGATTGAAATCCTATAGGATTTTTTAATAGGATAAAAATCTTACAGGATTTTTTAGTAGGATCCTATAGAATTTAGTTATCGAGTGGATTCTGAGAAATCTACAGGATATAAAGTTTATATAAGAATATTTGGATGAGTGATATAGGTCATCTTTTATAGTAACTCCACGAAATACAAAATACCCCTGTACTGTAAAATAGTAAATACATCAGAAAATGTTTTAGCTTAAACATTGCTTGTTTTGGATGTACCACAGCTATGTTAAAGATAATCTGGTAACTAACTAACGCATAGAAAGAAGAAGAACAAACAAATACATATAATAAATATTTTCTTTATTATGTACATGTGAACTTGAGATATAAACGGAGGAACATATGAGGGCATCATAATCTCTCCATCAGTTTTCTGTATAATTTCTGCTCGCCATTGAGTTTCGACTTCTCGGCCTTCTCGGAACTGGGAAATTTCTTCAGGCAGTAGTCTGTAAGAGAATGAAATAATTTGCAGTTAGCCACTGAATATCAATATATTCAATCACAACATTTCAAACTATAAGCTATCAAAAACATGGTCATTGACCTTGGGATTAATTATCAGATCTTTAGAATATTTATGAAGAAAAGTTTTTACCTTGGATGGCTTTGATCTTTTTCTATTCAACGGAGACCCAAAGAACCAGGTCATGAAATAGCAATGACAACTTTATGATGAAATGATTCATTTAAACATCAGTTATTAAAATGTCTCAATTAGCCATCATGTTTATCAGTGAACTGTGATCTTACCTTGTAGCTTATTGACTGTATCATGAAGCTCTCTAATGTCTGAACGGAGCTGCGTATTTTTCCTCTGGATAGTTTGCATGATCTCTGCTACCCTGTCCATGTCAGAAGTCTGAGAAAACAAATACTATTCTATGCTGAAAACTCAATCAACATGGAACAATCATATTTTAGAAACAATAATGTGTTGTAGATCACTGGATCATAAATATCTGACCAGAAATAAATGTGGTGATGACATGTCATTGCAGGCTATCGAAAAATGAAATGTAAACAAAATTAAATCAGAACAATAAAAGAGGCATCAACTTTGTAAGGTATCATTCGGGGAAAAGGAAAGTTGATATGATTTTTTTTTCATTTTTGATTCCGAACAAGATACCTGAGTTTTCCAAAATTGATATTAAAGTGTACGAGAGTTCATTTTTCAGAAATCTTTGTAATCAATGGATGGACATACGGACAAAATAAAAGACAACTCAAACTTAAATACAGCATTCTGGAGGTAGTAGGCATTAGACTTACAGCTAGAATGGCATGCCGATCAGGTGTCCCAAGTGACCGTGGTTGCGAAATGTCATTGCCAATATCATCATCGCCATCGTCATCATGGTCATCAATTACGCCATTGACAAATTTAGCCTATGATGAAATATAAATAGAACATATAATCAACTTGGAAAGTGATGAATTTAAAAATCCATGAATGGGGCTAGAGTGAACATTTCAGCACAATGATCAATACTAGAGTGTCAATTTTATTTCTTAGCAATTAGATTACTTCAAAAATTCAATCCAAATTATTGTTCTAATTAATTAAGTTTAACTTTAATTAACTGTCGCATAAATTAGCCACATTCTTAGTCAGTTAATACCTTTGTATGATTGGTCTGTCCCAGGATGTAATGCAACCTTTGCTGGAACCCACCCGTCTGGATTATAGACTTCTTTGCCTGTTGCAAAAAATACATGCATATAATTAAAACCTGATCAGTTGTATATATGGTTCCGTATGATATGCATTCCAGTTCTTCTTTCTTTTAATACACTCAGAGAAATTGAATAGGTTGATCACCATCAATATAAAGAATGGAATACATCTGTACGATTTACAAAAGATTGACGAAGATGTCTGTTATCCTTTCTTTAGTACGCCATGATATACAACAAGGGAGATAAACAGGTTGTGTGGCATTCTAACCAATATCAACAATGAAGATATCAATCATACCTTAGGTGTGCTTAGTAAAGTTTTCGTCAGTCGAATGGCTGCTTGAAGCGACCCGAGTTCCCTGCGCTTCTTTGTAGCCGCTGCATGCTGGAATATGGAAGTATACGATGTAAGAAATCATCAGAATTGAAGTGAAACAATCATGTGAAACCATGATTTCCTATCAACGAAATAGTATACTGTATATAGTTCAAACTTTTTCACCAGTCTGGCATTAATATTGACAAACAAAATATCCCAAAGTTATATATAGCTGACGATTAGAAAGCATCCAAATATTACATATACATATATATATGGAATATTTTCATAATAGATACGGTATATTTTTATAATTTATCTTCGTTAATTTCTGGTTCAACTAAATCCCCATATAGGTTTTCAAATAACAAAAGAATCCTTATTAACTACAAATTATATTCTCAGTATTTCTTTTCAAATGAAAACTTAAACATACAATTTAACTTATATGAAAATATCTACACTTCGATATATTGATACCTTTCAGCCAAAGATATTACCATTATCCAAACTAGAGATAGTATCTCAATATCGCGTGGGTCTACAAAGGTTAGCTATTAAGACTAATATGAACAATACTAACCACAGGCGAATCATTCTCTTTTTCTTCATCATCTGAGGTCTCCAGCCGCCGCGTTCTTTTTCGCTTTCCTCTGCCCAACTGTGATGACGGGGTTATGATCAGTGGTTCCTTTCGGATGTGTTTCTCGCACAACTTCCTCAACTGTAGTGGGTCATCTGTAAAAGCAAGGAAAAATAAAATTAGAAATGGGCAAATAGCTATGTGTTTACAGTTCGACAAATTCAAAAGCATTAGAAATATATTTCATTCCAGTACTGAGTAATTGACTTCAGGATATAACATGTGGTTTATCAGTCAATGCAAAAAGTAGGTTGGTTGAAAAAGTCACTTACATATTATCTTAGCACATGGATAAATGGGTATGGATTAACACTGTTATTCAGGGAGCAGGGTCCTCCATAATACATTGCATTGGACAGTATGCAATGCTTACAGTTTACAAGACGAGAAATATGTAATACTACTTCGACACATTTTTGCTCTGAAAATATTAACCATGCAGTGTGCAAACACAAGAAACTATTAACGCACGCCGACTGCAAGGGTGTTGAAAATTGGGATCTTCATAACCCAGAACCAGAACCTGTCCCCTGATCATGCTGATAGCGAAACGAGATTTGTAACTCCTACTCCCTGAATACAAGAACAACGATGTTGTAAATAATACTCTACGAGAATGTATTTTGTCATTCTTTTCTTATTTTGCGAGATTATGCCATTCTTACCGTTAAAGCTCACAATCCTCGCAGAACACCTTGAAGTGACGGTCTTGCCATTTTTCAACTTCGTCGGCCAGTTGACGACCACCTCATCGTCAAGTCCGATAGATTCATCGGGGTCGTTGTCCATCCATGTAGTTCTGCCGACTTCCGCGGTTGGAGGGTCTTCCATTAAAAAATCGAACAGGGCCCAGCTGTATAGAGATGCCATCTGTCAAGTTTACGGTGAACGATAGATTGGTAGTTTGCTATTGAATAAATCAGTCGTGAAAATGTATGTTCCATATTTGCCGTGAGGTTACTTTTGTACACGCCGACTGACAGATTTGACACGTTGAGTTGCTTTTGAGTAATAATGAATGCGCATGCGTAAAGAGAATTGTGGGAAATCTAATTCGGTACAACTCGGTCTGATCCGTAAATCGCCTATGCCACCCGCATCGCGGTCTAATCCGTCCATGGTTCTTCCAGTTTTTTTTGCTCTGGACGGCTTTGTGTAGGAAGGGGTACAAAGACAAAGGAATTATCCCCGCGATTACAGTTACAATGAATAATGAACACATATTTAACGGTATAACCACCAAAAGCTGACCGACGAACTTGTACATTGTACATAATCGATTCTTCTCCTTTTCTATATAAAGTTTCCTCTGCCCTCTCCTTATTATTCATTTATTTATTTTAAAATATGGCCGTTGTAAACATCTTAAATAAACTAAGAAATGTACTGTGAAATTAAAATAAAACACGGAGTGATGGGCCGCGAAATATGTATGGGAACCTATGTCATCTGTTGCCACAGAAAACGAACGTGGCGACCGTCTAACTTAGCGAATTGATATCAGCCGCGACTCACCGATATATTTTTCCGCAACATATAGTTCCAGGGTAATTTGTAAGAAGCTGCCTTCAAACTAAGTGACACTGCCATTTTGAAATATATTGAATAACTGTTAAGTGTATTTCAAAATATATATACGTTTTGCGATCAGTAAAACAGTTAGATAGAACAGTTCTTGATTTTTGCAAGAATCCTGCAAAAAATGGCGAGACTCACAGGGGAAAATGGAGCGCAGCGCGAAGCACCCTGGGAGAGGATGGAATGTCTGCCATGGAATTTTGGTCACCCCTCGCAGCGGATCTGTCGGCGGAATTCAGTGACGTTGCCCAGCAGGAAATGGCATAATGGCGGAGCCCTTTCCGGCTTGAACTTGGTCTTTTATCAGTTCATTGTGAAATCATCACGTTTGAACAACCGATACATAGCAAACCGATATGATCAAATAAAGAATGTTGTTTTGTGGTAGCGAACGTCATGTCGCTCTGTTTAACCATCTGCAATCACGGGGGATCCCCTGATCAAGAGAGATCAAAACGGATCTCAGCTGGTTTCCGTTAGCACTGTGGTGTGTTCTAGGCCTCAAACCGGCATGTAGACTCATTGGATCACCGGTATATTCGATTTCTTTATAAAACATTGCATGATGATTTATGTGCTTATCTATCATGGGAATAAATAATACTTTCCTAATAATATAATGTATTTATTGGTTATTTGTCATATGCATGTAATCATTCCATTCTTGAACTTTTTTTTTTTTTTTTTTTTTTTTCTTGAACTTTAGTTATATGTTGCAATGTAGACGGTAATCATTTGTTTTCCTTTCGAACAATTTTAGCCTAGATTTATTGGTGTATTATCATCATGAACATGTATGTGTGTTGTTGATCAACTCGTACGTTCGTTAATGTAATGAGCTTTTACCAGTGTAGCTTCATATATATATAATTACCGTACAGTATCACATTTAAGATCTTTATTGAATATACTAAAACTGAAAACAATAAGTGGATAATTTTAGAATTCGATGTTTCATCAACTTGTGTTACCACACGCTGGTTCTGGTACACCAGCGAACAATTTCACTTCAAAACCAAATGCAACTCGGCAATTCACGGATCTGTCCTGATTAAGCAAAAATGCATTTTAGATATATTTGTCTTGACTGAAGACCGCATAAACATCACTGTCTAAAAATGTTAAATTAGTTTTTCCCAAGAAGAGTGGAAATTGATCCCACTCAAGTTGAATGAAGTCCAGTATCAAGTTGGGTGGATTTTGCTTAAGTCAATAAATCGCTGAAGTGGTGGGCAAAATAATGTTTGGGTGAAATTACATTCAATTACTTCATTCAATTAACTTGTGTGAAATAATTCACTGAAATACTTGAGCGGGATCAATTTCCACTCTTCTTAATATCATTAATACAATTGATCCTATGGAGTGTCATATCAAATCCAATAGGATTATTATATTTCTATCCTATCAAATCCAATAGGATTATTATATTTCTATCCTATTAAATCCAATAGGATTTTTCAGAATCTTATAGGACTTTTTTAGAATCTTATAAGACTTTTCAGAATCTTATAGGATTTTTTTAATATTATAGGATTTCTTAGAATCTTATAGGATTTTCGCAGAATCTTATAGGAGTTTTCAGAATCTTACAGGATTTTTTAGAATCTTATAGGATTTCTCAGAATCTTATAGGATTTTTCAGAATCTTATAGGATCCTATAAGATTTTTTTTGTAAGGGTTGAATCTGTACTAAATTGATAACCTTCAAACTGAATATAAAGAATATGATTTGGATTTCAGTCTTCGCCGGAGAGTTAGCTTATAATTAGGTCTAATTGACATGAATGCATAAGTTCCTTTAAGGCATGATAATGACGTGTTTGATAATAATCCGCCTATTGCACAATATTGAGATAACAAAGGAGAGCCTGTCTGTGCAGTAACCCGTGACTTCAACTGATCAGATTCTGGTTCGTATGATTTCATTTTGCCCTATTTTTTCAACCCACGACAATATTTTCAGCTGGCGATTCCTGACACAATTTTTCTATATTTTGCCAGTAGTCAGTTAAAGTGTCATTATGCTTAGAATAATATTTAATTTATCAAATACTACTTGAAAATTAACCATCTATCACCAGCCCAAAATGATTGTCCTGAGTTATAAGATAGGGCAAAGTGAAAGTATACGCACCAGTAGGTAAACATCTGTATAAGACAATCTCCCCTCTCCAGGCAATTACCCCAGGACGTATTCCATCGGATAAATTCCTCCAGGATAATTCCTCATCGTCAATTTATACCCCCCCCCCCCCCACATCCCACACCGATAATCCCCTCCCAATGTTAAAACGACCAAATACAACCAAGAAAGGGAAATATTGTATTGTTTTGACAGCCATAATCTCATTACCGTAGGATCTTAAATACGGCATGATAAACAGTTATACAGATGCTCAAAATACTACCAAACAAAGGAAATATTGCAAAGTTCTTCACTTCTATCGTAAACACGGAACGCAGCTAATTGAATGGCAAGATTATGAGCTATTTGTGTTTCTCATAATCGTACTAATCGCATATAGTTCATCTTTTGTAGGATCCCAAGATTGTTAAATGATCGCACAACGTAGAATGAAAAGCTCATGCTGCATATAATACGTATTCCACCGGATAAATTTCACCGAATTAATGCATGAATATCCATTTAACCGCTTATAAATGATACAAATTTGTTAAAGTGATCGTAAACCCTCAAGTAAAGTTTCCATCAGATGAAAGACCATTGGAAACAATGTCCGAAAATATTTATTGTAATTTTTTACGATTTTATTACACAAGGTAAACTGCAAATAAAGAATGCTATTCTATGGTGGTCTGTTGCAAACATATTTAGGTCCAGTGACGTCACACTGCCTAAATACATATATTTCAAACTGTGTATGAACTTTCCAATGCTTGATTCAAGCTTAAGGTGTGTATAATTTGAGTTTCAACAAATACTCACTGTTCTAATGTGCATGTTTCACCAAAATCTGGGAGATGGTAACTCACGAGTTTCAAGCCAATTTGAATCTGGCATTTAATTTCCCCCATTTTGGTGAAACATGCACATTTGAACAGTGAGTCTGTGTTGAAACTCGAAGTATATACACCTTAAGCTTGAATCATGCATTGGAAAGTGCATACACAGTTTGAAATATATGTATTAAGACAGTGTGACCTAAATATGATTGCAACAGACCACCATAGAATAGCATTCTTTATTTGCAGTTTACTCTGTGTAATAAGATCGTAAAAAATTACAATAAATATTTTTGGACACTGTTTCCAATGGTCTTTCATTTGATGGAAACTTTACTTGAGGGTTTACGATCACTTTAAGCATGACAAGGAAGTTTTAATACAATAACGAAGTGTGTAATACTATATTCATATACATGTATATTTATATAATGACTCTGAATAACACACTTTCCTCACCCCAATAAGGTGGAAAAATGAATTTCCACATCACAGATTATGTTTTCATTATATCAGTTCAAACTTCAATTTTCTAAATGTTCCAAAAAAAGAACAAAATGACATTTTTACAGTAGTGGGGATTTCCGGGGGGAAATTGTGCTGGGCACGGGAAATTTATCGGACGAAAATTGTCCTGTGGAAATTTATCCGAGGGGAAATTGTCCGGGGGATGGAATATGTCTGTGTCCTTTCAGTATGTATTGTGATCGGATATAATATTAAGTTATGTAGTATGCTATACATTTTCTGAGAAACAAGGGCGTTGAAGCAAGTAATTAAGCTCATCCCCAATATATTGCATGCCATAGCGAATCGTCTTTCAGAAAATCAGCTCTTTTTTGTCTTATTAGTGCACATCATTTTTCGTATTTGTATCATGAGAATATTTACACTCGTTTTTTTCTCGTTTTTTTTATATATATTTACATAGCTAATTAATGTTATACACTATTTCGAGAAATAGAATCAAATGTCACACATATAGATTTGAGGCAGCGGAACATGTGAGCCAAATATTGAACCAAAATGGTTTTGAGCCAACCAAATTAGTTATCAGTGCTACCAATATATACTCTATGGATCACAAATGTTCGCTGGTTAGATGTTAGGGATCGTTTCCATTAATCGTTTTTTCTTCAGTCGCGATTTTTCTTCAATTTTCTCGATTGAAAAACGATCAATCGCGAATCAGTCGCGAGGATATCGAGAAAAAAAATGAGAAAAAACGATTGAACCTTTTCTGGAAAAAACCATTCTCTCGCGATATCGTTTTTGAATCGTTTACCCATGCGCGATCCGTTTTTGATCGCGAATCTTCAATCGCGAGAGAATCGTTTTTTTCAAGGCGCGAGAGAATCGTGAGGCGGAGTGATATTTGACACATAGGCCGTGTTGCCGTCGTACGCCGCTCTATCCGCGAACTGGGAACTACATGTAATGTTGATTGCGGATTTGTCGATGGAAAAACCTATATTACTATACTATACTGTATAAATGCGTAAGATAACCGAATAATATATATGATTCACGATCTATAGTCTCCTACAAGCCGAAGTAGGGCGTATGCTGGAAATATCTTTTCATATTCCTGTACCATGCTTCCTGTGACGTTCGCGCTCAGATTTACTCTGGCGAAGCGTAAATGACAAAATTACATGTTTATTCAATAATCGTGTGAGTCGACAATGTATTAATGATACAGGACGATAGTCACAATATCTTGTTTTGTAAATACCGGGTACAGGTCATAAGTGGATTTGAGTTCGTTGATTGCATTATCAGAATGATTACGGCACAGGCTTGATAGAGGTGTGAATGGGCACATGGCGATAACCCAGAACAGCTTAGCCCTCCAGCCGAGAATTTCTAGGTTAATTAAGGTGAAAAATAGTGTAATTAAATATGTATATTTTGTTATAGTAAAACATACATTAGGAAAGGGTATCCATTCATGTTTTGGTACAGTTTTTAAACTATTGAGATGTGAATAAGTTCAAAAAATCACCATCAAGTTAATTTTATTTATTATAAGAATATTCGCGGCAGTGATTTCATATTTATATCAAATACATATCTTTTTGATTGAATCGCATATAACGGTTGGATTCGCATATGTACAATACTTTTTATTTTAATTTTATATTTTGATAAATGAACTATGAATGATTCCAAAGGGAAGCTCAAGCCAAAAACCAACTGAATATTATATAATTTCATCTCTTACTGGATTAACCAGTTGTGAAAATTTTTACAAATAGCCCGCGCTATATATTAATAATTAAGTGCTTGCGAAGACTCAAAAGCCCCGTATGACAATGTTATATTCAATACAGCGCCATCTATCTACACAAGGAAAATGGTGATCGTAGGACAAAAAACCACGCGTACAGCGAAAATCTGATGAATCAACTCAAAATTTCAGCCCGCACAGATGCCAAAAACGTTCACGAAAAATACTACACAAGAAATCTGGAATAATACCAGCTTTAAAACACAGAAATACCCAAAATAATAGACGAAATTGCAAGTGCAAATGACCCAATCTGACCATATCCGGGCCTGTGTCCCGTACAAAATATATGTAAATATGAAGTTATAATTATATGCATAACCATTATTCCTATGTATATATATAGATATTTTTTTTCAATTTCTTTCAATATCCCCATCGTATCTATATAACCGCCAACTGTACAGAAACACGCTATATAGTTTTACACTAGGCAAAGAATGGAAAAGGAAGAAGAAAAAATGATCGAACTTTATATAGTCTGACTGAAGTGTTAGAAGCTCGAACGTGTATGCGGGTCAGTCAGGCTGAACCAATGGCGTACTACTTTCGGCTATAATCCTCAATCGTGTTTTTTTCAATCGTTTATATTTTCTCGATTAAAAAGCGATTGAATCGCGATATCGCTTTTTATTCGCGAGAATTTTCTCGATTGAAAAACGATTGCCAACAGAAAAAAAAACCATTCGAACAGCGATCGCGAATGAATCGTTTATTTTGAAGAAAAAAAACCATTCCCTCGCGCCTTGGAAAATCGCGACTTCGAGAAAATTTGACGAAATAAACGATTCATTCGCGAACGATAATTGGAAACGGTGCCTTAAACGAAGCCAACTGTTTGTTTATGCAACATTGATTTGCTCATTTCAGTCATATATTGATCATTTGTCTCGTTTTGTTGTATCCTAACCCAGGAGTGGTTTGGTGGTCTGCCTTGTCCTGATGTCATCACAACATTAGCTCTTGCCCGAAACATATGGGATCGGAGTAGTACATTAAGGTGAAATCTCGTATCATTTCTGAGGGTATGGGGGATAATGCGAAGGAAATGCGAGGGTAGATGATATCACGTATGGTCGAAATCACGTCCGGGACAAAGGTCATGGTCGGTGAATGGGTTACTACCATGACGAAACTTCCGATATAAACCATGCCAGTCTGACCCCACCAATGCCATTCGTAGTCTACACCACGTGGACTTCAAGTCGACATACCGCACGGCCCGTTTGGATCAAAGATTGTCCCTATCTCACCCAAACCCGTACCGGTGCACCAGCACAACGCCCGCTTTCTCTAATGTTGCCCAACTGCGTATGCGTAGCATGCTGTCACTTCCAGTCGTAGCCATACCAGCCGTAGTTTACACCACGTAGGCTTCAATATGACACCCTGCACGCTATATTTGGACCAAGATTGGTATCTAGGTCGCGCATCCCGAAATGTCCGCTATCGCAACCACGCCTTCACTGTGCATGCGCATACTGACGTAATTTGCGCCCTGAACCGCCCTCAGTCGTAGTCTACATGCCGAGTCCTCCATGATGAGCCATGAACCCGCCACGACCCATGTAGATCATTTAATTACAACACATATAAGGGAAGTGGGAAGAGGTGCCCATGTAAACCAATTTCACCGGGGTTAGTTTTTAGAATAAAGTCCTTATTCTGCATTTTATTTTTACCAGAAGAAATCCTAGTTGTGTATCTACCCACCTATCACATGGCCGATCTCGACGAGCGCTTCAAGTCGAGGCTAGACCGAGCCCTTAGGACCCCATATTGGTCCACCTGAACCCATTTGACTGCGTGTCCGGTCCGTTTTCTACCCGCATTTCTTTCCAGAAAAACCCTAGTTTTACATCCACCTTAATCAGCCACGTCACCGCTTCTCTATTTTTCAGAATGACATGGCAATTCCTTCACCGACCTTGGCCTTTGACCCGGACATGATCTCTAACGGACCCGACGTTATCCGCTCTCCGCATCGCAATTCCCCCCCCCCCCAAGATGTCACCTTAATATACTACTGGTCTGTATGTCATACGAATACTTGTCACTACACCAGCAGCTTCTCTCGCCACGTTTATATGTTGCGTTTAACTAATGCAATCAATTCATGGAAATACTAAATAATATATTCTGAGTTATGCTGAATAGGCTGAATGTGAAAACCGAAAAAATTATATTCATGATTCATGGATGACGAAACACCTGTACGGGCGATGTCATTCCATCGTCACAACTGAGGTTTATCAGCGGCCTAGACGCTGTCCCTTTCTATCTCATTGAAGTCTTCGTTCAAAAAGACCATCCCTGCTATGCGCCGATATTATTATGAAAAAAATCACATGAAGTGACCTCCCCCATCTCTGAATACATACGTCGAAAAATATGCTAACCAATCCGGATTCAGACGAAATTAGCCAAATTAGCTTTGCATATAAATTTCTTTAAAAATCTCTGTCTCTACAAAAATGAAGCGGGCATTCTCTCTCATCGACTTTATGACAAAAGAGATGATTACAATGTCGACACCGTAAACTATCCCTTTCTGGACAGTAATATTCCAGTGGGACCTGCATATGGCGTGTACATATCTCGCCTAGTAGCATTTGCTAGATCCTGTGTTAATTGTGACGATTTCAATCAACGTCACAAAACATTGTTGCAGAAACTTATAAAACAGGGCTATTCCTCCAAGCGCCTCCACTCAAAGTTTCTCAAATTTGGCGATACATATCGCACGCTGATAGCAAAATACGAACGTAGCGTGCAAGATCTATGGCGTTACGTTTCGTAACTTGTGTCTAATTCCGCTTAACCCGGGGCTAGGGGTCGTATGAACCCATGTACTTCAAGATCCTCATGGTGCTCATATGAACATCCACAATCAAAGCGTGACTGAGATACATCATTCTCTAGATAACGACTTTAGAACGATTATTATGGATTAAGAATACTGATCAGCGATACGGATTTTATATTTTTGGAACATCATGATGTCTTGTCGGCATCATTGAAAACTGTTGACCGCTTCTCTCTTGCAGGAAACTAGCCTATGTTTGTGTATACTATGATTGTCTTTTTGAATTTGGTGCTAATACTGTTATATGGATATGGAATAGGTTGTTGGATTATGGACGCGGATATTCTTTAATGGGCGACGGCTGAATTATGAATGACGGACTAGACGCTTGTATTTGCATATAAATTTCTTTAAAAATAGCATGAAGTCTAAACATGATATACCCGATCATTATCCTTCACTCTCTTTCTCCAATGAATCGGAGCCATTGAAACTCACCGGAATCATGAAAATCGTCAAATAGCATGTATTTGTATTACTGTTCGTGTATTCCAATGCCTGCACATATAATAAAGTCGAATGTTACGAGATAAATTAGGATACACACATGTTAATAACCTTCTTTTGTTTAAGCGCAGTAATCCGTAATTTTGAGCCCTCAGTAGCAGCGCGGTAGCATTGCGGTGGCAATGCGGTGACAACGCGGTATTATGAATGACGGACTAGACGCTTGTATTTGCATATAAATTTCTTTAAAAGTAGCATGAAGTCTAAACATGATATACCCGATCATTATCCTTCACTCTCTTTCTCCAATGAATCGGAGCCATTGAAACTAACCGAAATCATGAGAATCGTCAAATATCATGTATTTGTATTACTGTTCGTGTATTCCAATGCCTTGACATATAATAAACTCGAATGTTACGAGATAAATTAGGATACACACATGTTAATAACCTTCTTTTGTTTAAGCGCAGTAATCCGTAATTTTGAGCCCTCAGTAACAGCGCGGTAGCATTGCGGTGACAAAGCGGTACCAACGCAGCAGCAACGATGCGGTAGAGGCACAGTAGCAGCACCTTAATTACCGCGGTAGAGTGACATTTAATGAGAGCGGTACTGTAGACTGTCGACCAAAGCGCAGGAAAAAAGTTAAGCCTTCTGACATTCACGGACGATCGAAAGAAATACTATAATAGAATAAATCTGCTTCGCCAGAACTGCAATGTCCCGTCAAAGGTTCGATTTTGTTACCAATGCAACAACTCTTGTAGCCGAGACTCTATATGTATCTGTAAATTAATTATGTCATATTATACCTGTATCAGTTTTCCTAGTGTTAAAGCAAGTTTGAGTTCAATCATGCAGCCAGTCACTTCATGCAGCTAATAGAATCAGACAGCACATTTGTCAATAAAAAGGTTCTCGTAATTAACCAACACAAGTTGTTAATGAAGAGCCGTAGAAGCTGCGATACCGAGAAGACGAAGACAGATACGTCGAATCGACGACACAGGTGTGGAGGCTAAGAATGTCCCCTGTATAGGAGTGTCCGTAGAACACTCTTACCTGAAGATGAGGGTCCGTCCGTAGGACCCTCATCTCCAGGGTAGGGTTGTCCTTGGAAGGGCTGGAGTGTCCTAGAGCATAAATTCGTATTACGCTCCATTTTATAGGGTAGGACACTGTTAGCCAAGCGGACATTCTAAGCCGTTACAACAGTGGCGGTTGTAAGTGTCCTACAAAACGAGTGTCCTATTTGACTCACTATACTGTGCACATGCATTGGGCACCTTTAGAAATCGGTGTTGGAAGCTGTCGAGGCCATATCGCTGTGGTTAAGTATGTTCGGATAATCAGCATCCACTATAGCGGATTTGAGCTTGATGTTGTGTGAGTTCGAACCCCGTCGGGATTGCACTGTATTTTTTGTCCGTTTTATCTTACACCTTTTTTTCTCTTTTCTCACATGGGTAATTTAGTTCAACACCTTCATTAATGTATATTTGTTTTAGTACCAATTTATACATTCAAGCATTAATAACTAATAATAATAAGAGATGATCAATATTACTGTAAAATAATTAAAAATTCTTGGCGTTTACTAAGTAAGATTGGTTATATTTTAAGCAGGCTATTGTTATGGATTGATATTTTGCCTCAAGGCCAATAGCAGGATATGGCATGAAATCTATAATATGTATAATTATTAACAGTTTAACCCTAACAGTAGCATGACTAACCGCGGGTCATAAATGTATCTCTATAATTATAAGCCACAGTCTATCAAAAAGAAAAGAACAGTTCGAAAAATTATTTTGATGACGTCATCATGACGTCATCTTATCTGACGGTAATTTGTACGTGATTTGTTTACTGTTATTTTCTGTAGAAGAAATAGTGTGATAGGTGATCTTTGTGAAAATGTAGATACCGTACCATTGTTGGTATATATCTTTCTGTCCAAATCCTTGTTTTCCAGTCGCTGTTAAATTGTATAATCCGTATTTCAGTAGCATGCCCTATATGACAGGCGAAACATATCTCACAATGTAACACTTGTTTTACAGGTTTGTTTCCAATTGAATATAAAATTAATTTATTGTTAATCTATTCTTTTGTACGCTTCGAACAATGCCAACATTAACCGGTGTGAGACGGCGATATGGGATAGATCGGAATCTAAAAATCTGAAATGTCTTTAAAGCTATGTTTGGTTAGGGTCCTAGGATATGTCCCCACCCCCATCACACTAAATATTCTCATTAAAGACAGATTTAAAACTGTCCAGAGTTCATATTCCTTCCATAAAATGTTACTGAAATTCTGGACAATGGCGCCATCCTCAACATAATTGAACGAGACAGCGGATGTATGGCCTCTTTATGTTGTCCAACTTTTGTGGTAAACCCGTGTACCCAAAACACAAAAATAATGTGTGCAGTATAAACACATCAGTCTGTGTATTTTAGAAAGTAGACAATATCGCTATGCTACACATATGACACATTACGTGTATGTGGATTGACCCTGACGTGATATCTAATATTTTTTCCTTCGATTTCCAAACGTAGCTTGTCACGTGGCGGAAGGAAAGGAGCCTATATTTATAGATGTAAAATCTGCAGACCCGCACCGTCCCAACGTATCATACAAGAGATACCGGAAACACCATTGGGCTGGGACAAAGGTCACATCCAGTCACGTGACAGTGACCTCAAATAGGTCAAAGTTTAATATGCGGGTCTGTACGCATTACTGGACGGAGAAAGTCTGTGTGAGACTGTCATGAAAACTACATTGTATTTCAAAATCTGTAGACTTGTACAGAGTCAAAGATTTCATTGGGAAAAACACGCATCGCAAACTGAAAAACAAGGCGAGTGCGCAATCGCGCGTTGACGTCTTAAGGCAACGGTCATCTGGAAGTGACGTCCATCCCCGCCGACGCGGGCGACAAAGCCACAATGTATATCACATACTTCTGGCTTTTCTATATTCGATGTCCTAAGCGTGCATGCGCGCGATAATTTCACAATAGTAGATTTCGCCGGGAAAATGTGAGTATGGTACGTATTACCGATGGATCTCCCGTCCTCCATGTTTCATCAAATTTTGTGTTCTAAATCGTCTTTTGCTTTGCCCGACAAAATGATTCTCCATTTTCAAAACATTTTGAAAGAAAAATATCGGTATAATGCTACCCGACAAGATGTCTTTGTGACGTCATCCAACCAGCCAATCCTACTTAAGCTACCCATACCATGTCACCTCCAACAAACATCTCATAAGTCCTTCTCAAATAATCTCCATTTCAACAAATGAAACACGAATATTCTTCCCTAGGGTGATAGTTGTCCGTAGGACAATCTTACCTGGCTAATATTGTCTGCAGGACATTCTTCCGGACACTCAATGTATAGGACAGTGTGCCACAGCACACCGGTTTAGCCGACAAGTATATGACGCGTAGCTCATCGGGAGATTACGTGTGAAAATAGGCAATTTGCATATGTTTGTGATTTCCAAAGAAAAAAATATAATGTATTGCAATGAGTTACTGTCGTTTGTTCTTTTTTCATTTCATTTTTTTTATTATTCATGTCGGTGAATAGCTTCAAGCTAGTTTTTCCTCTTAAAACGTGCCGACCTCAAGTAAACATTATCTGGCAAGGCTTTGGTGTAAGACCTCCCATTGAAAAGGTAATATCCTGGACAAAAGACTGACAATACAACTTGCAGCAGATCCTTTGTCAATTATATTTCGTGAGTCTGTTATGTGGAAAATGGAATAGGTCTTTGGATTATGGACGCGGATATTCTCTAATGGACGACGGCTGGATTATGAATGACGGACTAGACGCTTGTAATTACACCAAATCGTTGCCCATTATCTTGCCTTATCTCATGCATTTAGGTATATATCTATACGCCTACATGAACATTTCTTGGTAATTGTTTCGCTCGCATATTAAGGGTCTCTCGAGTACGAATGCGGGAAATCGTTTTTTTACCACGATTGGCTAATCGTATGTCGAACTTGATGCTGGTGTGTAAGGCGCCTCTGACTTCGCTAAAGCTGAGACTTCTAAGCTAAATCCCGTTTTCTCGGGTCTGAATGTGAGGTGCTGGTGGAAGCTTTCCTGTAGAGTCCGATGGCTGCTCTCTTTAGTCGCCAGACTTCGTCAATTTTTCCCACTTCCTGCAAATCGCTCCAATTTGAGACAGACCAATCGTTCATCATCATGATGAATCTTCATAATCGCTGAATGACATAATCCCTTCGAACTCATCAAAACAATTTGAGGATTGTAAGGATACAACGACAGCTGAGAACTGATTGATTTCTTGTAGAAGAAATGGAATTGGGGTTTGAGTGCAAACCCCCGAGTTCGAGTGAATTTTGAAAGAATGGGTATTCAACACGATTGGCGGCTGCAGAGTGAATCCAGCGAGTTGAATAATGACCGTGTAACCATTGATCTCTTTGCCGTACGGCGATTGTTCCACGCTCAAGCAAAACGACAATAGAGCATTGCGTTATCTATCGGAGCGACGTGTGTTATGTTGAAGCTGACGGGTAGTAATCGATGCATGTCTCAATATTTGCTCTGACAAATGACAACTGGAAACTCTGGTGCGATGGGGTAACAATAGTACATACTGAGTCAAGTCAACTTTATTACGCCCAAGGCCACCGGGGTGGCATGTGAGGGATATAATACAGCATTTGGGACAAGATGGCGGTACAATGATTGTATCGGATGTCATAAACATTCATACTATTTTCACATTGGTTGCTTCATATAAAGTAAGTTGTGGATATATTTAAATCCAATAAATAAATATATATTTTTTTTAATCATTCAACAGAGACTCGGAGTTTCATATAATACTATTGGTAAGCACCACTCTGGTGGAATTGGTATTTTTCCACGAACTATAAAAGAGACAATCCTATTTGAATAAATTTACAGAGTTTTGCCAGTTTAGATTTATTCTTCGACTGGAAGAGTAGGCGTAGTTTGAAAGCGCTGGGTCTTACAGAAATAAAACTAGGTATGTACAATTTCCTGTATGCACTCAGCGCATTGCACTGAACCATGAAATGATACTCATCCCCAACTATATTCATATTACAAAGAGAGCAATTTCGATCAGATACTGGTATGTTATGCCATCTCCCTGTTTCGATTGGTAAGTGGTGATTTGAGGTCCTGAATTTAGAGATAGTAATTCTAGATCTTTTTGGAAGTGTCTTAAGATAGTGCTCAAATGTAAAATCTGTCTTGACAATTTGGTAAAATTTCCCCTTGGATGATTGTAATATATCCCCCTGCCATTTTTGCAAAAACTGATCTTTTAATCTCCGTTCTAATTTTTTCATAAAAAGGTTTTTGTCGATATTCCCTTGGCATTCCCAGACATAATTGAATCCTGACGATTCAAGTATAATCCTTATGTTTTTCATCCAGATGGGTTCAAAATCTAGTCTGTTTTGGTAACATAATCGATATAAGACATGCGATATTTTGCTAGCTCTACCCTGTATAAGACTTAGCCAGAAAGATACCATTCGCATTTGAACTTTTATGTACAGTGGGAATATACCCAGTTCTCCATAAATCATATAATTGGGAGTCGAACTCTTCAAAGATAATATAGACTTGCAGAATTGCAGTTGCACTCTCTCTATAACATCCAGTTTGCCGTAACCCCAGATTTCGCATCCGTACAATAGGATTGGTTGAATCACTTTTTCGAACAATTTAGTTTGGCAGTCTAGAGGCAGTGAGACATATTCTATTTTTCGCCTCAGAGAGAAAACCGCTTTCGCAGCTTGTTCTACTATTCTCTTTTTAGCCTTCATAAAATTTCCGGTGGAAGAGAAGACGATTCCTAAAAAGCAATATTCAGAAACTATTTCCAGTATGTTTCCACCAATGAAGAATTCGGGAGGTCGTCTGGGTTTACGTTTCGCAAAGGTCATGCATTTTGTTTTATCAATATTAACATTCAATCTCCATCTATTACAATACCTCATAAATATATCTAAACTGATTTGGAATGATTCTTCAGTCTCTGCCAGCAACACTGTATCATCCGCATACAAAAGTACAAATAATTTCACATAAACGCTCAGTTGATCTGCTAGACTGTCGGATACATATGATAAACCATCAGCGTTGTTTTTTGCCATAAAATCTTCTAGATCATCCAGATAAATAGAAAATAAGAACGGCGAGAGGTTTTCCCCTTGTCTTACACCTAAGTTACAGGCAAAAAAGTCACCTTTCTCATCGCCAACAGAAACACATGATTTAATACTACTATACATATTTTTTATCACTTGTAGACATTTTCCATTGATACGACTTTGATATAACTTGTACCATAAACCATTTCTCCATACAGTATCAAATGCTTTTTTGAAATCAATAAATGTACAGTACAGTTTCTTTCCCGCATTCGTAAACATATCTATAAGAGTAGATAATACAAAAATATTATCCAGAGTTGAGTATGATTTCCTAAAGCCGGTTTGTGCCTCACTTAAAAGGTCAACTCCATTGGCGTACTTATTTAATCTTTTATTTATAATTGCTGTAAACAGTTTACCCACGCAGCTCAATAGAGTTATTCCCCTATAGTTTTCAGGGTCCTTTATGTCTCCTTTGTTTTTATATATGGGTCTAATTACGCCAATTAACCAGGATTCAGGGACGATGCCGCTGTCTAATACAACATTGAATAACTTACAATACAAGGGAATCATGCAATCAGAAGTACTCTTTATGTATTCGTTACAAACTTTATCGATGCCTGCAGCTTTGTTATTTTTCAAGTCATTGATTGCAGTTTTAATTTCAAGCGCTGTAATAGGACCGTTTATTTCATCATTCTCTTCCAAGGTATCGTCATAATTCAACTCGTTTTCGTTCAATGTGCTATCGGGGATTTTATTGAGATTTTCAAAATGTTGTGTGAATTCATCTAAGTCAATTTTGCTTCCATTATGTTTAGATTGCAGTCCATTTATGAACTTCCAATAAGACTTTGGGTCGTTTTCATTCATAGCTCTCAATTTGTCTGCATTTTCTTCTTTGTATTTTTTATAGTATTTTCTAACAGTTTTCTTATAATTGCGGCTGGCTTCTCGCAAACGTCTGGCTGTTTGTAATGAAACAGACAATGACGCATTTTTTATTGAAAACAGAACATATTGTCAACAGCTGCGAACTTTCGTAATATGCGTGTACGTATTGGCCCAGTAACTCTTGTGTAAACTTGTGATTTGCTATGCATGCCACGTTTCCATTGCAACAGCAGAGGTTATATCCATGGGGTGATTATATAATGACAGGATCGCGATCTTTGACGTATTGTGAACGTTATATAAGTTCAGTAGATGGTGATATAATCAGGACACAGAGAGCGAAAAAATAGGTTAACGCGAGATACTTACTACGAGGAAGATACAGACGTGAAAGTACAGCAGCTAAAGAGTTATACACAATGTATCACCAGTTTGCGTAGAAAATCAATTAATGGTCTGATTGAACTCTAACCCACACCGTCTGTGACACCAGTCGCCCCATCAAGCAGAATCAGTTACAAGTGGCATTTCCTGTTTTCCAACAATGAACCCATTCCGGGAGAGGATATTTGTTTAATAATGAAGTTCCCTTTCTTTCCAGAATTATTCTCTCTCTCTCTCTCTCTCTCTCTCTCTAACACCACGGTTGTCTCTCTCTCTATTTGACACCATGGTTTTAACCACGTCTATGATAAGAACTTGCGTACGAAGTATGTGTCTCGCACTCAGTTCTATTTCTTGAAATTTAGTCTTCATAAACTAGTCTGACAAGTTCTATGTTTTGAAAATGATTTATTGGTGATAATCGATAACCATCAATAACCGATAATTGATCATTCACAAACTGTGATTTAATATTGAACACATGTCTGATAATGCCCACAGGGACAAATGCCATTCGCACATTAGCCCTTCGGGGCAAAAGCCCATGGGATTGTTTGGATTCTGAACAAAAGCCCTTCAGCATAAAAATTTAATGGTGTATGGCAACAAAGAAAACGGGAAAAGTATAATTAAGTTATAAAAATATTATAATTTCTAATTCTTCTCACTTTCTAGCTTTGATCATGATACCCTGACTGATTGAAATTGTAGCGTTCGGGCCGCTTCCCATACGGATTTCGCGACCCACCGATACAATGCTTCATTTATATATCATTAGACATTTCTTCGTTCAATACATAGATTTACAAGCAATATAGTTTAAAACAATTAAAAACAAACAACAGCAGTAGTTCTTTGAATAATAAATACATTGCGTGGGTGTTTCATTTGTCTTTGTTCCTTCCCTTACACACACAACCGTCCAGAAAAAATGTAGCAGAACTGCGACTGGTGTGTAGCAATCTTTGCCTGCAACATTGCTCTCAAAAATGTGTATCAGGGAACAGGATGGCAGGTTTCATCTGATCTTTGGCAAAAGTCGAAGGTTTCCGTTCTAGTTTTGATGTAAAATGTATGGACTATCCTCTAATTGTGCTATGATTGTGCTATTGACTTACATACTGTCGTATGGAAAGTATTTCCATAAATTATTGTGCTTGTGGCTTTAAATTCGTCATAGTTTTATATCTATTAATTGGGCTAGCGGACATATAATTATTTCATAGCTGTAGTTATTGAGCAAAAACACACTTTTAACATGCATCATCCTTGATACATATGTATCGTTCTATATTTAACAAAAATAAAATCATTTTTTTTTACTTTTTACTGTCATAATTGTATACCATTAAATGTGTATGCGGAAGGGCTTTTATCCAGAATTCAAATAAGCCTGTGAGATTTCGTCCTGAAGGGCTAATATCTTAAGGACTAAATGTCCCCATGAGCTTTTGTCCTGAGTGGCTGTTTTCTGCGCTCCCACCTTGGCTCGCTCAATGCCGTCCAGAAAAAAACTGGGGAAACCTTGGGTGTCGTCTGAATTTTTCGAGAGTGTTTCATTTCCTATGCTTACTTATTAAAGAACCCAGTACTGTGATGTTCAAAATAGGAAAATAGCATGCAGTAGGACGCTGAGAGGGAATCCTTGGCACCCAACGACCCCTCTAACGACCCCTTGAGAATTGGGCATTTTCTTCCAGAAATCTTTGCCTGTAACCGTGCTTGGAGGACGGCAGGCTACGTCCTACATTTTGTGAAATTCAGATGATCATATTCCGCTTTAAACAAACGTCAGCTCGATGACATCTCAGGGTATAACTCGTCTGGTATTTTTGAAGGTTAAGTATTCTGTTTTCCGTCCAGACAAAAGTACCAGAACTGCGACTGGTCTGTAGCAATCTTTGCCTATAACATTGGTATCAGAAATGTGTATCAGGGAACAGGATGCAGGCTTCATCGGATTGTTGGCAAACGTCAAAGGTTTCCGTTCAACTTTTTATGTAAAATGTATAGACTATCCTCTGATTATGCTAGGATTGTGCTATAGAACTTACATATTGTCATATGAAAAGTGTTTCTATCAATTATTGCGATTGTAGCTTTAAATTTGTCATAGTTCTATATCTAGTAATTGGGCTAGAGGACATGTCGTTATATCATAGCTATAGTTATTGTGCGAAATCATGCTTTCAACATGCATCGTCCTTGATACTCTTTACAGTCCTATATTTAACGAAAATAAAATTTGGCATTTTTTTTTAATGTTTACTGCCATAATTTTATACCGTTGAATTTGTATGCTGAAGGGCTTTTGCCCAGAATTCAAATAAGCCTGTGGGATTTCGTCCTGAATGGTTAATATCCAAAGGGCTAATGTCCCTATAGGCGTTTGTCCTGAAGGGCTGTTGTCTGCTCTCCCACCTTCGCAAGCCCAGGGCCGCCCAGAAAGAAAATTGGGAGAACCACGGGCGTCGTCCGATTTTTCATGAGAGGGTCGTTTTCTATGTTTACTCACTCCAATCGATCGAGACGGTTTCTCGATAAACCGATAAATATCTCGTCTGGAAGGGTCCCGGTGTATCTCTATCGATTACTGTCCCGGTTTGCTTCCGGGTTTTCTCTCGCAAACCATATCGGTCCTCCTCGAAATAACTCGAAATCGGAAACGAGATGCCATCAAATGAAATCTTGAACCACTTGGAAGGCGTATACTCTGTGGCAGCGAGAGTAGGCCTACATATGCATTTAAACACTGATAATGAATTAGATTGAACATGAATCATTTATTATTATTTTGTTATTCCGTCTAGAGATCTGTAATCGCATACTTGCTCTGACAGAGCAATTTCCCTGCACGTTATCAATGAAAAGAAAGAAAACATTACCAATTGAAAATGCATAAACTGACTCATTATTGTTCAGGGTACTTTATTTCGATCCCGTTTTCAGAATTTGAATCACTTTACGAGATGCGTCCAGGAGCTGCGGATTGAAATAAATTCTGCAAGTCTAGAATAAAATTGCATATGTTCCTCTGAAAGTATATTGGAATTAGAAATCTTTATAGTCAGAGATTTCCTTCGTTTTCAGAAATATAGCGGCACAGGAGCGACTGGTAATTCGCTGAAAACCGAAAAATATAAAAATAAACGTTCGATCGGACAAATTTTTCGGAAAGTTTTCGGACAAACAACACACAGTATCGTTTACAGTAAATTGTATCTAACCGCCGTTGGTTTAAATCGTGCTTATATATATTCGGAGCTATTCAGCTGATGTGTCATTTATTCAGATATTAGTCGGATAAATTATCGATTATCGATGTGAGAGAAGGTCATTCAATAATAATATTTTCATACTTTATAGATAAATGAACATTTTCCTTCAATTAGATTCAGGAAACGATGAATAACATGGAAAACATCTTTAGAAAATCTGCTGTCTGGATTCTATTTTGGCTGTGATATACGTATGCGACAAAATATCGTACCCTCGCAACATTTAAATTGCCTGAGAAGCTAAGATAGGCCAAATTAACGGCAGCAAGCCACGGAAACCGGGACCCCCTTCGAGATTACCAATCAATTTCGTATCCATCTCGAAAACCGGGACGTTTCGATCGAGATAGAACCGGGAGCAAACCGGGAGACGGCGGCATGGTCCCGGTTTTGCCCTCCAGGTTTCACTTTAAGTAAATGAATAAATAAATTAATAAATTAATTAGAAAGTAACTAAATATTTAGAGAAATCTGATAATAGGTAAATAAACAAATAAATAGTTAGACATTTTGGATCAACAAATACTTAGCCGAATCCATATTGTTTAATGACCATAAAATATTTGTAGTACAATGGAATATACGGTCTTCAGTACCATGGTAACTGCGCTATCACCATTTCCTTTATTTTATGCCGAATATTTTTCGCCACGCTCGTTTTGGCCGAGTTACTGTACTTATGCATTTGTTGAAATTTGGCCGTCGGTTTCTGAAGGACAGTAGAACAGACGACCCTCAGTATCAAGATATCTCCGGTGTCGCCATGCATATTTTATTTCTAAATATGCCGTTTAACCACAGTAAAAACGTTTGATTAAATTTATCCAGTATCTCTATTATATCAGCTTCCCGTTATATATACTTTGAAGATTTAAATACAATGTGACATGTTTTAAAAATCATTTCAGAATTTGCTGTATATTCACCTGATTCCCGGGTTGGATAAGCGTTACTGGGTTAAATATATCGATTTTTGCATCCTTAACGGAGCTAATAAAAAAAATATTTGAGCCCAAGTTAAGACTTACTGAATAGGAAGATGACAACAATGATGCCAAATTTCTTCAAACTGGTTAGAATTTGAGCAATATATGATGAAACTCGTCTTTTTGCGCGACCAACTGGAAGCCTACAGGCGAGCAATGCTTAACTAGACTTCTGGTTTGCTTGATTCAACCCCTGGTCCAGTTTCATACTCTAGTAGGCTACCTCACATGAAAAGAAGTCCAGGTTAAATATGACTTAATTAGTTCCCCTTATTATGCCGGACATTTCTGAAGATGATATATAGGTCCTTAAACCTACGTAGGAAGGTTATGAGTTATGGCTCAGTTGATGATAATACATGTAAATGATGTATAAAGTTATGGTGACTGGAACTAGGATTTATGCGTGTATTCCTTAAAGAGCGATCACTATTACTTCAATGGTTGTATCACTCCAAATAGTACCTGTCCATTTCGGTTAGTGCCGCTTGTTTGATCCCTATAGCATACTATAGGAGTTCCCAGATACTAGACGGACTGAGCGCAATCTTGTTCGATCAAGACATTCGGTGGTGGTTACTCCACTCTATGGAAAACGTTCAAATAGTATTATGATTAATAAATTATTTGGGTCTACTTCTTTTTAATGTGCTCTCACAGCATAATATACCAGCCATCAGTAGCAATTTGGAGAGAGCATCTTTGTGAATATGTGATTTTCGTCCATCATTATTAAATCAATAAAAGAACGATTTTCAGTGTATCTAATTCATATTTTTATCAGTTAGTGTGAAGTCGATACATGTTATCGAACATCAAAGGGATAGGTTGTTTTATGGACAACAACTGTAACCTACATTCTCCAGTTACATTGTCGTAAAGACATTGCATCATGTAGGCCTAATTGATATTTCTAGCTTTTGCCAAGAGAGTAGTCTCCCTGCGTTTGTGCCGAATCTGTTGTGGCGCGCACTTTGTAAACCACGAGGGAACAAATGTGAAAATCTGTATACGTATTCAAAAGCTTACCCGTCCTGTGGAGTTCCGGACCTCAGGGGAACGGCCCTGGTCAGACCACTATATATTATGCTTGTTGTAAACGGTGGACTGAATTAGGCTAATAGGATTATAAAGGCGCACGATCGATCGTCTAGCCTCGCCAGGGTCCGGTTATTTCGGCGGTGTTAATCTGAGCACCTATTTGCGACTTTAGAAGGATATTGGAGGATCCAAGGTGATTAGTGGCATATTATCAGCTTTATTGATTGTTTTTCTTATTGTTGAAAAGCTATTACGATTATGGTTTATCGAGAATAGCTGCAGATATGTGTGATTTAGAGCAAAGAAGTGTATGCTGATTGTGGGTCCAAATTTCGATACACCCCATAGTAAACTTAAACATTATTGTTCTTTCAACTTGAAGCCAAACTATTGCGTTGTGTAACTGTGTTTCGTTGGTGTTTTTCCGACAGTTTCACGAAGCCAACGAATAAAGACCTTCTGTAGATTCCATGGTTCGACTCCTGTTTACTTCTTCATTGCGTGCGGGGGCCCTCGGTGGCCGAGTGGTCTAAGGCGCTTCGCTGGTGACCGCTAGCCTCACACCACTGAACCGGCACGGGTTCGAGCCCAGCTGGTCCATGTGTGAAAGTTTGTCAGTTACTTGCCGAAGGGCGGTGGTTCTCTCCGGGTACTCCGGCTTCCTCCACCAACCAAACTGACTGTCACCATATGAGTGAAACAAACTTGAGTGTGACATTAAGCCAAATTCCCTCCCCTTCATTGCGTGCGAAGGTGCACGAAAACGATCACAACCGCGATTCCCTGTGTGCGTGCTGACGACAGGCCAACGTTTCCCCCACCCTAGGTTTACCTAGCGGTTACGGTAGCTTAGGTTAAGTTGTTAAGTGTTTTAACCATCTTGGTGTTCTTTTCACAAACACAGAACGTTTTATACAATCGATAAGCAAGCTTTTAACAATGCATTTTACAGTATACTTCGTAGATCGAAAAGTCTAAATTTGTCCCTAGATTGCATTTTGAAATTACATGGCGTAATTGTAAAACCGATACTTATATATGGCTGTGAAATCTGGAGATTTTAAAATCTTTCGCTTATTGAACAAACAGAGATAACATTTAAAAAATAAATATTATTACTATATGGCCTCTGCAGAAATAGGGCGATATCCAAGTACAATATTTATCTATTCCAGAATGACTACTTACTGAAATAAATTAGTAAGTGGGAATTGTCATGCAACTAGTTTACTCATGTATATACTTCTTTGTGGACAACTTGATACAGTATCGAATTTAATTGGCTCAAGTTTATCAAATCTTTGTTTGACAGTCTGGTATTTTCTTATTTATGACTGGACATGTCGGTTCCAAGTACACGGTAGTTAAAGGCTGTAACTATTAGAAATTAGTAGATGTATAATACCAACTCTGGCAAGACCAAATAAACAGCTCTTTCTAATGACTTTTTCCTCGACAATCAAACTGAATTTCGATATGAATATTTTATCCTTTAAACAAACTAAATTTATTCGGAAACTTTGGAACCGGTAACCAGTCGGTGGAAGAATATACTCAAGGAAGAAAGGTTATGAACTGTATGTAAGGTTGAAGTCAGGGATAAATATCACATCATTTTGAAGTGCAAAGTTTTAAATAAACATAAAGATCTATTTCCATGTTATTATTGTATAAGACCAAGTGTATATCAGATGGTACTTTTATTTCAGTCACAAAAAAAACAAAGATCTCAAGATGATTAGGACGTTTGGCCCGAGACCACGGTGAAAGGCTCTGTACGGGAGTCACTGAACAACATTGCATTTGCCTGTCCTATGGAGTGAGTGACCAGGATTTAACGTCGTTTTCAACATTTTTTCAGCCATATCACGACGGTGCCTATATTTGCCAGAACACTAGTCTCCACAGTTCCTATTATCCTGGACACTGATCAGCCAAGCCAGTACAGCACCCGGTCACCCATCCAAGTATTGACCGAGCTCAACGATGTTTAACTTCGGTCATCTGACGAGAACCGGTGTGCCCAACGTGATGCGCCCTACCCCTGCCCTACGGAATATGGTATCACTGATCTGCTGAGATGTTGACATAACTAGAGCTTTTGTGGTTTTCTGTGACTATCCTCGGAATGTTTCAATTCCGTTTCGTTTCTTTCCCATTTCACCTACCCAGCACACATAAATTCGACCGGTTTTCAACAGTTCTGTGTAGCGAGTAGCGAAATCAGCAAAAATTGTTCAGTTTTCCGGAGCGATGTTACTGTGCGTCCGCACGTGCCGCCATGTGTCTTCAGCTCCTTTCAATATTAACTCTAATAAATGACAACTGAAAAGCATGATGCTATGGTTTACGCGTGGTTCAACAATAGTACAGAGACAGGCAATGGCACATTTCACATAGAAAACAAACACATTGTCACCAGCTGCATACTTTCATAATATGCATATATGTAACTTTCTCTCTCATGCAAACGTGTGATTTGTTATTCATGATGCGTTTCCATTATCACCGTAGCATAGGCTATATCCTTGAAGGCATTACATAATGACAGGCTGGCAAAGGAGTCGTATTCCCTGGCGTATTGCGAACGTTAAAAAGTGATATAGTCTGACACAAAGAGCGAAAAATAGGAAAACCATCATGCCTAGGCATGGTCTGACAAAGTCGAAACATAACAGAAGCCGAATTTGTCAGGACGAGAAACAGTCGTTTTATTAATAGACCCTCAGAACGACATCGTGACCTTTCACGAGGGTTTGTCCTCCAGCGTTTTCTCCGCATAAATTAGGTATTCGTCAAAATACACCCAGATCCGACGAAGGTGGCGTATCACACTTGGACGCCGATCGTTCATTGACTGTTACTGAAATCATCGATTCAAGTACGGGCCATAATAGCTGTACTGTCCACATGTGCATTTAGGGCTGGTAGGAAGTTTACTATTTATCCCGCTTCAAACAAAATCGTCCAATGAAAGCGAACGATCACGGTCACATGGCCGCCCGATATTTTTCCATCCACCGCCGTCTATTGTTATTGTTATTCGGGTTGAGTAACTAGGTTATCTCCCTTTAAAGTAGCTCTCGTCTCAAAGCACTCGCCTCGGCTGCCTCGCGTCGACTACTCCTCGGGCTTCATTTTGACAAGTATTTGTAATAAAGGTGAGCTTCAGCAGCTGTACTTCTAAATCAGGTAGCATTCAATTTGTGAACAGCTCGTACTTCGTCTTAACCAGGGATGATGAATGCTAATGAATATTGCAAATATGTGACTTCACATACAGTGTTTTTTTGGTTTCGTGAACAACAACAACATAGAGACAACGTTGTTCACAAGAAGTCATTTCTCACAGAATTTGCCCATGGACTTTAGCAAACTCGTCCAATATAGCCTCGCCCAATATAATTTTTTCTGACCCCATATATTTCTGTATTGGGTCACTGATAAACCCTGTAACTAATAATACCGAATACCCAAAGTAAAATTGTATGATAAACATAAGCTTCAGGCGAGCGTGTCAAATACTGATATTTGCTTGCCCTGATATTGGCCCGCTGAAGTCACCAGTTCGAGGAAATGAACTAGGTCATCCGGATGTGGGCCGGACTATTCTCCGCTAAGCAGACGACTCAAGCACACAAGTGTTTATAAACTGTCAGTTATCGATGTTAATTAACAATGTATTCATAAGCGTGTAATCAAATCAAGCCCTCCAAGTACAAACAAGGACATTCAACATCCAAAGAACAGAAACATTGCTAAAAGTGATGAAATTTAATTTTATTATTTCTCTTTACGGATTAGAGAATCGAAGGTATAAATGAAGGAAACCCTACCCGATGTTGGGAAATATTCGGCCCTCGGTCGCAGCGTGGATGCCCTAGCAAGTTCGAGCATCTGCGCTGCGACCTCGGGTTGAATATTTTCCCACACAGGGCAGTATTTCTATAATGCAGACCTGCATTATGGAAGACGAGCAGGAGAGCTTGAGATATTTACTAAGTAAATGACAGAGACGCGAAAGTACAGCAGCTGAGGAGTTATATATAATATATCAACTGATCAACCAGGATCAACTGCAGATGGCATTACTGGGCCTGGTTTACAATTAGTGATCAAATTCGGGGAGAAGAATACATTTTTTATTATTATGACGTCCTATTCCTTTCTATCTCTTAGACACCACGGTTGTAAACACTTCTGAGATAAGGACTGCGTCTCCCACTCAGTTCTAGTTCCTGAAATGTAGTCTTCATAAACTAGTCAGGCAAATCCGATGCTTTGCGAAGGATCTGTTGGCAAGGAAAATCGATAACCACCAATAACTGATAATCGATGATTCACAAACGGTGAACACATACCCTATAATGAGGAACAAAGGCTATGCTTACAACTCAACTGTCTCTCTCCCGGCCAGCTATGAGCCAGCCTTTTATACATTCATGTACAGTACAGTCGCGAGAAAATAGAGATTACAATTGACTGAATGTTCAAGTTAGCGAGACTATGACAGGACCGTCACGCGCTTTCACCGCGACTATGTTTTTGGAGAGCGCGGTCAAACAAAAAGAAGACGCAATCTGCAAACTCTTGGGCGCGAGTGACATTTCTGAACACGCGTCAACAACACGTTTACGCGCTTGTGCTCTTTGTCACCGCGTCAACGATTTCGGAAGTAGCGCACAGAGTTCTACTGGAGGGAAAGGGAATAATTCGTTTACGTAACTGCACTTATCCGGATACATTTAAATTCCAACATTCATCATCGACGACGGGACGTTGTAGCCTACAAGGGTCTTTCAAGGCGTTTGAGGGATCTATCGAGAATACTGACAACTGAAAAGCATGATGCTATGGGGTTTACGCGTGGTTCAACAATAGTACAGAGAGAGACAATGGCACATTTCACATAGAAAACGAACACATTGTCACCAGCTGCAAGCTTTCATAATATGCATGTATGTAAATTTCTCTGTAACTCTCATGCAAACGTGTGATTTGGTATTCATGATGCGTTTCCATTATCACAGTAGCGTGGGTTATATCATTGGAGGCATTACATTATGACAGGCTGCCAATGGAGTCGTGATCCCTGGCGTATTGCGAACGTTAAAAAAGTTCATCAGATGATGATATAGTCATGACACAAAGAGCGAAAAATAGGATAACCATCATCCCTAGTCATGGTTCGTCTGACAAGCCGAAACATAACAGAAGGCGAATTCGTCAGGACAAGAACCAGTCGTTTTAGTAATAGACGCTCAGAACGACCTCGTGACCTTTCCCGAGGGTTTGTCCTCGTGAACAACTCAACTGTCTCTCTCCCGGCTAGCTATGAGCCAGCCTTTTATACATTCATGTACAGTACAGTCGCGAGAAAATAAAGATTACAATTGACTGAGTGTTCAAGTTAGCGAGACTACGACAGGACCGTCACGCGCTTTCGCCGAGACTATGTTTTTGGAGAGCGCGGTCAAACAAAAAAGAGACGCAATCTGCAAACTCTTGGGTGCGAGTGACATTTCTGAACACGCGTCAAAAAATTTCGTTTACGCGCCTGTGCTCTTTGTCATGGCGTCAACGATTTCGGAAGTAGCGCACAGAGTTCTACTGGAGGGAAAGGGAATAATTCGTTTACGTAACTGCACTTATCCGGGTACATTTAAATTCCAACATTCATCATCGAGGACGGGACGCAGTAGCCTACAAGGCTCTTTCAAGGCGTTTGAGGGATCTATCGAGAATACGGTACAAACTCCTGCTTGAGATAATCGAGCAATCTTCTGCGGTCGCGTCAGATTTATGTAGCGACGCGTTTTATTTTGTTGAAGACGCGTTAATTTAATCACTCCACGCGACTGATTCATTTCTGACCGCGTCAACGTATATTACAGGTGCGTTTGCCGATTAGTATGAGGCGCCGTTTGTGACAATATTGTCAACGACAAATATATAGAGTTAAAACCAAAAAATAAAGTCGCCGTTTGTGACAATATTGTCAACGACAAATATATAGAGTTAAAACCAAAATATAAAGTCGCCGTTTGTGAAAATATTGTCAAACACATATATAGTTAAAACCTTTGTAAATATATATAAAACGAAATAAATAGGGCCTATATATAAAGTTATTTTTTTTTTTTTTTTATAAATATTTTTTTAACATAAATAACGATAGGAAGTTAAGACGTTAAATGTAACGTAAATATAAAGTACACGAACAAACTTAAAATTATAGAGTAGAATGTGTAGAGCGCGCGAGTGATACTGGTTAATCAAAACTGCAACTGGGTTCTGAAGCGAAACTATGACAGCGGTGAAAGCCACTCGCATGTCACAGATGTGGCGAATCAAACAATAAGATCACGTACCTGAACATATATCAGTTCACTGCCATAGTGATTTAGTAAAGGCCTATTCCAATTTTCAACAATTACTGTTGTCATTTACAATCGTACTTCAGAGTTATCACATCAATTAGATATAAGTACATCTACTTATAAATCAACATAAGATATCCTAGCCTGCAGCCAATATCATAGCCTGTCCCTTTGTTGTTCAATCCACGATTCCGCCGGCCAAGTCGCTGGTTGCTATTTGCCGCATAAAAACATCAACAGAAGTTGAAATAAAACATGCGCAATAACGATGTATTAATTATGCACAGCACAAATATTAGGCAATTTGAAATCATACTGAATATGAGCATATTTCATTGATCAGAATATGACCATTGATAGCTTAGTTATAGGATTTGTAATTATATTGTCGTTTTTGTATATTTTATCGTTTTTCGATAATTTCCGCATTTCCAAACAAGACGAAAATTTGTACTTGGTATAAGTACAGCGAATGTGGAAACTAATGGCTCATGAAGAATACTAGATTGGCCTTTTTTCACTTTTGCGCTGCCTCGAAGCTGTTACTAGTAACTAAGGAATCAGTCGAAGCCGTTTTACCCCTGCGTGCTAATCGCTAATTGATCTTCAATACGCGTGGGGTTCTTGACGAGCATCAATATTAACCCTATTATATACGCTGACGAGTGAGTGAATAGGGTTTAACGCCGCTTTCAACATTTTTTCAGCTATATCACGACGGGGAAGGGAAGGGAGGTGAGTGGGAGGGGTGTGGTTAACTACTTGTAACCGAGCAGATCTAATGCTGCCATTTTATACTGCTGTCCCACCGAAATATCATTCCGTAGGCAAACATGACACCCCACTCAGTCACATTATACTGACACCGTCCTTGTTCTATCCTCTTGATACTGAGCGTAAGCGAGGAAGCAACAAGTTCCATTTTTCAAGTCTTTGGTATGACCCGGCCAGGGATTGAACCCAGTACTTAGCGCTTACGAATATCAACAGTTTATTTTATTCTACTTACGTTATACTAACTTAAAACCTAAAAAGTTTGAGATCAAGTAAGCGTATCATGCTATAATAAATGATCTCGATAATGTAAACGAGGAACGGTGAACGCAACAGTACAATCCACACTGGTGGTTCCCACAGTATACGCCATGGTTCTTTCATAATTTGAGAGCGGTACATTTGATGATACAAGCATGGTGCAACCGGTTCCTCATGACCCATTAGTTTCCACATTCGCTGTACTTATACCAAGTACAAATTTTCGTCTTGTTTGGAAATGCGGAAATTATCGAAAAACGATAAAATATACAAAAACGACAATATAATTACAAATCCTATAACTGAGCTATCAATGGTCATATTCTGATCAATGAAATATGCTCATATTCAGTATGATTTCAAATTGCCTAATATTTGTGCTGCGCATAATTGATACATCGTTATTGCGCATGTTTTATTTCAACTTCTGTTGATGTTTTTATGCGGCAAATAGCAACCAGCGACTTGGCCGGCGGAATCGTGGATTGAACATCAAAGGGACAGGCAATGATATTGGCTGCAGGCTAGGATATCTTATGTTGATTTATAAGTAGATGTACTTATATCTAATTGATGTGATAACTCTGAAGTACGATTGTAAATGACAACAGTAATTGTTGAAAATTGGAATAGGCCTTTACTAAATCACTATGGCAGTGAACTGATATATGTTCAGGTACGTGATCTTATTGTTTGATTCGCCACATCTGTGACATGCGAGTGGCTTTCACCGCTGTCATAGTTTCGCTTCAGAACCCAGTTGCAGTTTTGATTAACCAGTATCACTCGCGCGCTCTACACATTCTACTCTATAATTTTAAGTTTGTTCGTGTACTTTATATTTACGTTACATTTAACGTCTTAACTTCCTATCGTTATTTATGTTAAAAAAATATTTATAAAAATAAAAAAAAAATAACTTTATATATAGGCCCTATTTATTTCGTTTTATATATATTTACAAAGGTTTTAACTATATATGTGTTTGACAATATTTTCACAAACGGCGACTTTATATTTTGGTTTTAACTCTATATATTTGTCGTTGACAATATTGTCACAAACGGCGACTTTATTTTTTGGTTTTAACTCTATATATTTGTCGTTGACAATATTGTCACAAACGGCGCCTCATACATATAAGTCATTAAAGAAGTGAAAAAAATATATAAACTGGGAATTCTGATGAAATCACTTGAAAAGGTGATAAAGTGGTCACTTGTAAAAGTGTACCCCGACTGCCCACCCCATAACCTTATATATTTGTTACACATCCATTAGTTACCCCGAGGGATTTGTCCTCCTCCACCCTCAGGGTACTGAACCTCATCCTGCATCTCCCAAACTAAACCTCACCCACCCCATATATTCTGAAAGTTTACATCGTTGTACACTTAGACACATCCAATACTCCAGGGGTTTGTCCCCACCCTCAAGGAACTGAGCCCCACCATCTTTCTCCCTAAGCAAGCCTCACCCCACCCCTTGAGCCTGGTCATTACTTGGGTGAGTGACCGTGTGTTGTACTGACTGCACTGATCAGTGCCCAGAATAATAGGAACTGTGGGCACTCTCTTGTCCTGGCACATGCAAGCACCATCATGATATGATTGAAATTTTTTTGAAAACGATGTTAAATCCTACTCACTCACTCACCCCACCCCATAACCTTATATTCGGAAAGCTTGTATCATTGTACACTTACGGGATAAATCCATTATACAACATGTAATACCCCGACAGACTATTCAAAACACAGGTTTCGAGGCCATAACACATTCAACATGGATCACCTCCATTTACAAAATAAGTACCATTTGATACACTGGTTGCACATTTAGGTGAAACTGGGATTAAGCTGCAAGAGATATTTTTGGCATATAAATGTCTTTCATCTTATTTCAGGTTTTACCAAGGATTACATCACTGGGCCTCAATGAACAAGAGATTGCTTTCTCCTCATCAACGGGTGGGGGACCACATCCTGAACTATTTGACCACCACAATGAAGGTCAGCCAGAGATAGAGAAAATCAGCGACATGATCCTCTGGATGTTAAAAACCTATGGTCACTCAGATCTGCGACTAGAATCTAAACTGACCAGAGTGCATTTTCACTCGCTAACCTACCACATCGTAGGGGTACTACCCACTGCCTGGGCAAATATCGAGTCCTCAGTGGCTGCTGGAGCCAGATTGGCAGGGCGGCAAGCATGTGACATGAGGGCACTGTCCACAGACAAAGTAGATTTAAAAATACCACTGAGATATAAACTGTTTTCTGAGGATGAGGAGCGAATATTTGATGCAAGTAAACCTATATCATCGTGGGATAGGGAAGGCTTCCATTTTGCGTTGAGTCCTGTTTTAGTTTGCAAGAGACCAGAAAAAACAGTAGGTTTGGGAGATGCTATATCATCCACAGGTCTTATGTACTCAGAGTATAACCCCAATTACAACAAATAATGCATTTCTTACTTATTTACAAGCATCATAACCTATTTTACATGTACAAGGGATCAATTCACTCCAGATTGTGATATTTTCACTTTTTCAGTGTATTTAGATATTTATCTGGTGATGTTTTTACATATATGTGAGACTGAGAGCATGAAAACATTGATGTGGTAAAAGCTTTCCACAATCCACCATACACCATCTTCATGCACAAGCCGATTTCTCCATTCACACTGTGCTTCGAAGCACAGGGCTAAGTAGCACTGTTTTGTCCGAGATTTTTTTGAAAATTTAAAATTTAATTTTTTTAAATTTAAAAATTTGTTTTGAACATCTTGGAAACACTAAATTATTATATAGCTTACTATAATACTCATACATGGTCATATTTTAAAGCGCGAACCCGTGTTTGCCAAGCATGGAAAATTACACTATATAGTATATAACCTATACGAAGCACAGGGCTAAGTAGCACTGTTTTGTCAGATTTTTTAAAATTGAAAATTTAATTTTTTAAAATTTAAAATTTTAATTTTTTAAAATTTAAAATTTTAATTTTTTAAAATTTTAATGAATTTTCTTCTGGCCGAGTCGGCGATAAAAGCTTGACGCTGATTGATTTGAATATCTCTAAATATAGCCTTTCGATATTCCGACCAATCAGCACAGGTACGTTATGTATTGACACCCTGCTTGAAAAAGCAGACCAATTTATGCGGTGATTGAAGAGATGACTGGCCAAAACTGCCTGTCCAGTGCGGTTTACATTGACATTTTCTGGGCACGATCTTGTCCGAGTGAAGAAAATTCAGCGTAACATCGGACTTCATCTGGGTGTACAGTGATAATTAGTAACAGTTGTTGGGATAATGACACGTCAACATAAACTAGAGGTTCCGCTTTGACCCTTGAGTTGCCGCTCCGGCATGAAGCCTATGCTGGTTGTTTTTTTAAGTAAAAACATACGTCTCCCCCAACCTCCCACCTTGCCTTGAGTGAGCACATAATTTAAGGGAAAGTGCTATAAAATGAGTGTACCAATAAGTATCCTAAACAAAGCTGCGCATCTAAAAATATTAATTACAAAGAGGCGATTTTCATTGTTGCATTAACCCAGTGAGGATTCGGGATTTATATAGCAATGAGTGGATTGCCGACATCTACAGCGTCCAACCAATGTGAAATACATGTAATTGTGAAGCATCAACTATTTCGAAACTGATCACATTATAGGAAAGATGCAAAACATACAAGAGCCACACCTATAGTATACATGCTGTACCGTATAGAAGTTTCATGCATCTGCCTTCAGTAGTTAAGATAAGCACATTTTGCATCGACCTACGCAAGCACTAGCTCACGCCAAAACCTAATTAGATCATAAGGCCATTTCAATGAAGCTTCCATCCAAGTTTGGTGAAATTTCATCCAGTAGTTCTCCATATACCTTGTAGACAAGAGTAGTCCTTGAATGCACACACACACACCAAAACCTAATCAAATGAGGGGGCTATCCACTGAAGCTTCCATCCAAGTTTGGTGAAATTCTGTCCAGTAGTTCTCAAGATATCTTGCAGACAAGGCCTGTATATACATGTACAAGTAGATGGATGGACGGACAGACACCGGACACGGATGAATGCACGTACACACACCAAAACCTAATCAAATGAGGCTATTCCAATGAAGCTTCCATCCAAGTTTGGTGAAATTCCATCCAGTAGTTCTCAAGATATCTTGCAGACAAGGCAAGGGGACGGACAGACATCCAGACAAACATCCATCCAGACAGCACAAACACTAGATGTCTCCCCCTATGTTGGGGGAGACATAACTATAGCATGTCCTCGTTCAATCGCATACAACTTTGGCACATTTCGTGTTCTGGTTCGATCGCTAGACCGATTTAAAAGAAGGTGGTGTTTTCTCTCATTTTGTGATCATTGTGATCCATGTTGTCAACCTGGTCTATGTATAGGGTATATACTATATAGTGTAATTTTTCATGCTTGGCAAACACTAGCTCGCGCTTTGAGTATTATAGTAAGCTATATAATAATTTAGTGTTTCCAAGATGTTCCAAAAAAAAAAGAAAAATTTTTAAATTTAAAAAAAATATTTTTTTTTTTAAATATTTTTTATTCCATAAATATATATATGTATGTCCTGTATCATATATTGGCACACGACCCAATACTAAAGTCCCATAAGCTCTTTATCAAAGTATATACACAAGAACAAATTAGATAATTATAATCACTCAACTCCGAAGGTGATCAGCCCCCAGGCACTTTTTAAACAGAATCCATATTTTGTCGATTTTCGATTCATTATATTGGATGTGCGCATTGTATTTTATCAGAGAATAGTGCTTCTTAAATATGTTCAAAAGGGCTATAAACTGAGGCTTTGTTTTTCTAAATTTGCATTGATAAATATATTGCTTTGTTAGCATAGAAAGTGTATTAAGCGCACATTGATTTGTATGCCAACCGAAAATGATTGCCTTTGGAGTTATGTCCCCTCTCATGCTCACCTCTTGTCTAAGCCAACCTTCCAGGTCTGCCCAAAGTTGTTTTGCGTAAGCACAGTAAATAAATAAATGCTCAATGGTTTCTCTCATTCTCGCAGATGTTAAAAAAATTAAATTTTAAATTTTCAAAAAAATCTGACAAAACAGTGCTACTTAGCCCTGTGCTTCGAAGTAGCCTCAATATTAGACCACCTAAAGAATTCAAAATCTGTAAATTTCATCTACAAACCAGAGATGAGCCAATCAGAACCTGCCAAATGACTGTGTGTAGGGTGAATCTCCGTAGTTTAGTTATTCCCTCTAATATGGCGGTATGTGGTGGCCAGATACAAAACCCACTCAGATTGACACACTCAAAATTCAAATGGATGTTTCGTGTCTATTGATAAATTCTTTTGAACTGAGCTGATGGGTTGATATATCACATCTTCATTTTATCCAGCCAATTTCTACGTTCCCACTTCGAACCTGCCTTGATTTATCTGACCCCCTTCAGTGTTCAAAATCTGAGGTGTAAATTTCACCTACAATCGTTCGACGAACCAATCGGAACCTACACACCGATTTTGTGTAAAGTGACATCATCCTCAAGTAGCGGCATCATTCCTCCCTATATGGTGTTTGTATTAGCCCACTATATAGGTCAGCCAATCAATAACGCTCTTCTTTGACACATTTCAAAATTAATATGTTTTCGAGGTCAATGACGTCTCGTGTCGATTTATAAGTTCTTTGAACATTAAAGGGGGCCAGATATATCAAGGGAAGTTCGAAGTTGGATCGTAGAAATTGGCTTGATAAAATAAAGATGACATATCAAGGCTAATTCAAAGTGTGAATGTGTATGAATATGCCATACACAGGGAAGATATGTCTGTAATTGATATCGGTGGTTTGCAGAATCTTGATATATTAGTTGTAACCAGATCTCTATGCCTAATGAACAAGTTTATAATGCATGAAGATAATACAATACTCTAGGAAGTAACAAACTTCAGTATTTTAGAATATTATTTCATCAGCTAGATGCAGCCAAAGCAGCTGTAAAAGACTTGGTTGTAGATGTTTTCATATCAGCTATGGAAAGAGTGCTAGAACTATTTACTGACGAGCTCTTAGAACTGCTTATCTCCACATTACATGTTGATCTCAAAGAAATATTCGTCCAGTCACAATAAATAAATTTAAGAAATAGTAGGCATGCTCAATGTATATTTGAGAAACAAAGTTGATATTTTAGGGCAATGGCGAAGCTATTCCATTGCGCTAAAATTGATTATCAACAAAGATTACAATGAAAGGTTGAAAATATTATTAACCTTTCTCCCCTTTGCTGGGATGAGTTTATGTGGTCATGTGGGGTGATTCTGTCAACTGAGATAGGTTGTATGAAAGCAGATGACATTTAGTCCTACCATTCTTTAACAGACCTTCAACATAGAATCTCCTAAATGAACACCTAGGCTTGTCAAACAGGACGCATGTAGATTTCACATGTGACAATCTTCTGAACCATTCTAAAACGTGCCAGATATTTGCAGTGTGTAATAGTTTATAGTGTTATAGAATTTATATTTACTGTAACCCTACCTACCCATTTATTTCCCGAGATAAAAGAAGTTTGGGTCTGCAAATATTTTTTTGTGGAGATTTTTTAACAGAATTTGTGAAACCCTATGCAAAAGGACAGATATTTCAAGAATTTATGAGCTGTTTTTTGGAACCCACCAACCCTATCTTATTTCAATCAAATTGTGTTTGTGATGGCAAACACAAATAATATAGTGGATGGCCTAGGCAATTCGAGTGGTGCACGTACTATTGTTGTGTGAAACAGCCATCTATCAGGCTTTGTGTATTAAGACTGATGGAGGTCACTGATATTGAATGAGATCCTTAATGGATGACCATTACTCGACTATTCCCGTTTACCATAAAAGGTAAAAGGTTGTGTTCACATTAACTCCACAAAGAGTTAGTTTCTTTAAGAATATGAGTGAAATCAAGGAATTGAACACAGATATTTACTAACAAGCCATTGATGTCAATAAATTATCAAATGTATTTTTAGCCCACCATCACCAGATGGTGGGCTGTTCAAATCACTTTTCGTCCGTGGTCCGTCGTCCGTCTGTCCGTCCGTCGTCCGTCGTCAGTCCGTCCGTAAACAATTCTTGTTACCGCGATTTCTCAGGAACTACTGCATGGATCTTTTTCAAATTTGGTACACAGGTTCCCCTTGGGGTCTGGTTGTGCAAGAAACCTTTTCTGGTCCGATTCGAAAATCCAATATGGCCACCAGGCAGCCATCTTGGATTTCCCCATGAAACCTTGTTACCGCGATTTCTCAGGAACTACTGCATGGATCTTTATCAAATTTGGTACACAGGTTCACCTTATGATCTAGTTGTGCAAGATACCTTTTTCGGTTCAAATTGGAAATCCAATATGGCCACCAGGCAGCCATCTTGGATTTCCCCATGAAACCTTGTTACCGCGATTTCTCAGGAACTACTGCATGGATCTTTTCCAAATTTGATACACAGGTTCCCCTTGGGGTCTAGTTGTGCAAGAAACCTTTTCTGGTCTGATTCGAAAATCCAATATGGCCACCAGGCAGCCATCTTGGATTTCCCCATGAAACCTTGTTACCGCGATTTCTCGGGAACTACTGCATGGATCTTTTTCAAATTTGGTACACAGGTTCCCCTTGGGGTCTAGTTGTGCAAGAAACCCTTTCTGGTCCGATTCGAAAATCCAATATGGCCACTAGGCAGCCATCTTGGATTTCCCCATGAAACCTTGTTACCGCGATTTCTCAGGAAGTACTACATGGATCTTTCTCAAATTTGGTACACAGGTTCACCTTATGATCTAGTTGTGTAAGAAACCCTTTCTGGTCCGATTCGAAAATCCAATATGGCCACCAGGCAGCCATCTTGGATTTCCCCATGAAACCTTGTTACCGCGATTTCTCAGGAACTACTGCATGAATCTTTTTCAAATTTGATACACAGGTTCCCCTAGGGGTATTAGTTGTGCAAGAAACCTTTTCTGGTCCGATTTGAAAATCCAAAATGGCCACCAGGCAGCCATCTTGGATTTCCCCATGAAACCTTGTTACAGCGATTTCTCAGGAACTACTGCATGGATCTTTTTCAAATTTGGCACACAGGTTCCCCTTGGGGTCTAGTTGTGCAAGAAACCTTTTCTGGTCCGATTCGAAAATCCAATATGGCCACCAGGCAGCCATCTTGGATTTCCCCATGAAACCTTGTTACCGCGATTTCTCAGGAACTACTGCATGGATCTTTTTCAAATTTGGTACACAGGTTCCCCTTGGGGTCTAGTTGTGCAAGAAACCCTTTCTGGTCCGATTCGAAAATCCAATATGGCCACCAGGCAGCCATCTTGGATTTCCCCATGAAACCTTGTTACCGCGATTTCTCAGGAAGTACTGCATGGATCTTTCTCAAATTTGGTACACAGGTTCACCTTATGATCTAGTTGTGCAAGAAACCCTTTCTGGTCCGATTCGAAAATCCAATATGGCCACCAGGCAGCCATCTTGGATTTCCCTATGATACCTTGTTACCGCGATTTCTCAGGAACTACTGCATGAATCTTTTTCAAATTTGATACACAGGTTCCCCTAGGGGTCTAGTTGTGCAAGAAACCTTTTCTGGTCCCGATTCGAAAATCCAATATGGCCACCAGGCAACCATCTTGGATTTCCCCATGAAACCTTGTCACCGCGATTTCTCAGAAACTACTGCATGGATCTTTTTCAAATTTGGCACACAGGTTCACCTTATGATCTAGTTGTGCAAGATACCTTTTTCGGTTCAATTGAAAATCCAATATGGCCACCAGGCGGCCATCTGAGATTTCCCCATGAAACTTTGTTATAGTGATTTCTCAGGAAGTACTGCCTGGATCTTTCTCAAATTTGGTAGACAGGTTGCCCTTGTGGTCCAGTTGTGCAACATACCTTTTCTGGTCCGATTCCAAAATCCAATATGTCCATCAGGCCTACTGCGATTTCTCAGGAACTACTACATGGATCTTTGTCAAATTTGGTACACAGGTTCCCCGTGTCGCCTAGTTGTGCAAGATACCTTCTCTGGTCGGATTCGAAAATCCAGTATGGCCACCAGGCGCCCATCTTGGATTTCCCAATGAAACTTTATCGTGATTTCTCAAGAAGTACTGCATGGATCTTCCTCAAATTTGGTACATAGATTCCCCTTGTGGCCCACTTGTGCAAGATCCCACATGGGGCCTAGTTGTGCAAGATGCCTTTTTGGTCCGATTCGAAAATCCAATTAATACGGTATTCCCGAGTTGTGACAGTTGTTCCATCACAAGAGTCGACGGATCAAACGGTGGGGCATATTCTATATATTGACTATAGAGAATATCCATATCTTCACCTTCCATATCAGGGAGTTAAATAATTCGAAATTAAAATGTATTTCTTCAAATTTTAAATCAGTTTTCTTTAGTCCATGCAGTTGCAAGTGAATTGGCCCACCCTTTCATCTGCCGGCGGGTCAGCTACATGAAGGGACGTCACTCTTGTGACACAATGTCACAACTCGACAACTGTAGACTACTGCATGTTTCGATCCAAGGGAGATAATCAGGATTCAGACACTTCCAAATTCGAAGTTTCAACAGTACTGCGCGGACCGGATCCCTTCAGTATTAAGTATTGTACCATCTTACTATTTTCGAGCATGGTATCTTAAAATAGATATCTCAAACTAGTCCAGTAAACCGAACAGAATTAGCATTCGTTCCTAATAAGAAAATCTTAAGTATGCCAAAGTGTCAAAAAAAGAGATTTTTCTTCGCTTCCAGTACCCAATGATGACACGTGCAAAAAAAAATAAATAAAATAAAAATACTACAAAATGAAGAGGAAGGATGTACATTCACTTTTATACTAACTTTGCTCATTTCTCTTGTACTATAACAACCGACATAAGTACAGTTTCTAGAAATCTTGAAACTCGTGAAACTTAGAAAGATTATATCTTGGTGTTTTCCAGTGTCCCTTTTTCGATCTTTTTCGCTCAGATTTGAAATTCTGTAAACAAAATTACAACTCAATCGTCTTAGTAACAAGGGACAAAAAGATCCTCTTGTCATTAGCTTACAATTATCGGACAATGGTGCGCGCCAAGATCCTTCAGGATCTCTCGTTAATAGTACGATAGAAAATTCACATGCAGTTTCACCCTGCATCTGCGATAGGGTAATCTCACAATATTGTCATGAATGGGAACAGGTACGCAACCATAACTTGTTTCGTGGTCATGGTAGAGCGTGCCACGTGACTGCTTCCTTGTTTTCCTCATTATTAGAGCATCCATGTGAAGAATGTCATATTTTATGCTCAAGTATGTTACCAATGGCAGATATACTGTATGTACGTATATAAATTTATGCATTTATTCAACGGGTCTTGAATATGAAATTGTTTTGCCATGTGTCTTTGGGGACATTTATGAAGAGATTTTTTTCATTTTCAAAGAAAATTGTTCTTAGGAATTTATGGAATATTGGAAGAAGATTCAGTTCTGTTATATCTGTGTATATTATTAGGTTATTTTGAAATGTGAATAAATGTAACTTTGTGTACATTTTGATGTATTTCTGGCAGTTATATCCACCAACATACAGAGGTAAAGTTTTCCTGTTGCAATATCGTTTGTGAATATTTTTTTAGATGTTAGATCTACAATCCAAGGGAGCAAACAGCACTAGTTTTACTGAGAAACTTTGAAAAACTAAAACTTATGGCTCAATTCCAACATTCCTCGATTTGTTTTTAGCTCATTGTAATAATTTGTTGTAATAATTGTATATACATGCAGCCAAAAAATAAATATACTGAAGTGTTAATTATCTATCTATTTATGCAAATTTTTAGATGAACTTCTGGTAACAATGTCCTAACTGCACTTCATGCCAAAAATCAATTCTCTGCCTTCTTGTCTTAATTTTGTAACGAAAGGATTATATGGCTGACCACTACTCATTGTCGTCAATTTCCTGTTTTCAAGGAATTTTTAGGGGATCGGGTCAATTTTGGGTTTTGTTAATGGGAGTATTTGCATGTTCGTATTAATATGATTCAATGCATTTTGTCGATTGCCATTGTTTTTTGATGATTACAAGAAAATAATATTGTTTCAGTTTGTATCTTATGCAGGACATCACACTTGATTTCTCCAATTTGACAAAAAGAAAACGACAATGGACTATAGAATCATTAAAGTTTAATTGCCAATTTTCGGATTTTTACCACAATTATTTCCCATATCTGCCTCACTATGGTGGCCATCTTGGATTTTGCCATTTCCGGGCATCCACGGAGAAAATTTAGCTTGGCCCTATATCTAAAATCGTTTACTATATAATAAACTTCAAATGTGCCAATTTTGGTGCTTTTACCACCAAACCCACAATCCTCCTCTACTTTGCCACATATCCGCCCCACTAAAAGAGATTCCGAATCCGGCATTTGTTGGGAGTGTGCTTTGAAGTGATCACCCTCCATTTGTTTGCAGGTCTTGATACTCTGTACCATCAGACGTGCATGCAAGTGCACACTGTCCGATTATTAAATGAGCTCTCTTCAAAGTAACAGCCAATGAACGAATAGCGTTGCAGCATGCTCAGAGACAAGCAGAGATAGAAATTAGCTACGGAGTTCAAAGGGGATGCAATATACAACAGATTGCCTGGCTTAAAATTTTCTCAAATACATACTCGTAGAAGGTCACGAATGTGATTCACCAATCCTAAAAATTATGATTGGCCTAAAAGTTATGCTAAGCCCATATTCTGCCATGGTATGGCTTTGTTAGATGAACCATGGCTCGAGATGATGGGAAGGGATTATTTGCCTTCCTTGTGAACATTCCTTTATATGAATTTGCAACTTGACAAAAACTTCAAACTATCAGACTGGAAACCGAACCAATTGGTGGCATACAGCAGCTTTTTAGTTATCCATCCACCAAGCAAGGTCTTGTTTCTTCCTCTAAAGTGAAACTGTCAAAAATTAAAGGAAAATATTTTTTTGTTCAGCTGTTTATTACTGAGCAAATGAATGCTCAATTCTTCTTTAAGTAGCATTTCAACAACTGTACATTCTATCATATCTATAAATAGATTAATATATTGGACATATCAAACAACATGGAGAATACAGAAATCATTTTCTATAAATTTCTATAGCATGATGAACTAATGCATCTGGCAAACCATAACCAACTAGGAAAGAATGACCTCAACATGGAACAATCTAAAGCCTTATTTCATTAACCTGGTTTTATATTCACACCTACAAGGAAGTCATATTGACACTGCATTCACTAATGCAATGTTAAAGCAGGTTATTAGTTAACTAGTCTTCAGGTGTGTTTTGGATCAAGAGAAAATGTTCAAAAGTGGAGTTTCTCATTTACAGCGTGTTCAACTCCACTTCCAAACTACTCGACAGTTCAGTAAGATTTCACAGTTCACCATGAATAAGCTGCTTACACATTTAGATTTACTTTTGTTGACCAGGAGTATCCCAAAAGTTGAACAACATATCATTATTGAAATCGGTAACTGAAATTATTCTGCATTATGGAAACCGAACAGCTGAGTTTGCTCATTATGAGCTTACGTTTCTTTGAACATTGTCACTGCCTGGATGTGTTAGCCATTTTCAATTTGATTACCCCACTCGGTGAGTGAGTTACTCCGTACTTGCGCCTCACCAGATTCAAACTCGATACTGAGGTCGTAAGACCAGCCAAATGGCATTTTCCATTATGTAATCCCTCTAATAATTCTGTTCCAATATGAAAGTTCAATCAACCACAAAGTTGGAGACAAAATTCAATTAGCTGTTCTAACAAATTTGATCGTCTAATATCATTGAAATAATGAAGAAATAATGGATTATATTCATGATTTTGAACCAGTTCATCAACTTCCTGTTCTAATATATTTGATGACCCCTGATTTTGTATTAGAATATTTCACCTCCTGTGATTGAATTATGAAAGGGATTACCATACCCGGATCAACTCCAAATAACTCCTGTATACCTATTGAATCCGCTGTTAGTGAATAGACAGTATTCTCATGACTACAGTTGGTGCCGAGATTAATTTAAAAAGATAATATAAATTTCAAGTGACAATAAATATCTATAAAGGCACAAATAAATGAATATCTGCTGGCAAATACATGTAAATGTACAAGATGAATTAGATCGCAATAAAAGAATCCTGATTCGAGTGATTGAATATCCACTACAAAGCTTTGGTAACAGTAAGCATATGGCTATCACATTATTTATATTTATAGATATCAAGCCCTGTCCAGTTATTATTGTCCAAATGTCTCCATAATCATGACAATATGCTGGTTCTGAAATCTGATAGCCACATAAAATGTTATCCCCATTTTCAACTGCCCCGGAGTTTGGGTGGTCCATGGTGGGCAAGCTAGAACAGGTTTGTACATGTTCGATTATGCAGGAATATCAAAACATTTGATCAACTGACTTATATGGAGGAATGTATTTATTTTTAACATGTATACAAACAAACAAATGTATTTTTATAGTTACTATTTCACCATTAAGTGTTATTTCAGCTGATCACTGATTTTTTTGTGTTCAGATTTCATTGATAGAGAAACTAATGCATCATGGACCAGAATGCCTGATTTAAACAGCATTAAACAGAGTAATCAATGGAGCACATTACTGGGGAGTCATTACTTTAGACAGGGAATCCAAAGGTATAGCTAGCTGCAAATATTGGGATTTTAAGTGAAACGGTGAAACTGTAGTCTGACATTTATGCAAATGAGCCGAACTGATGCCAGCTGGAGTATCTCCAGATCAATACGTTTTTAGAGTGTAAGCAATTTGAGAAGTTAAATAAAGTTTAATCTTGGAAAAATTGGTTGCTCACTTCAACAGACTGATCTATTCAGTGGATATTTCCTAACAATGTTTGAAGAAGTGGTACTTTCTGGAAAATTTAAATTGACTATCCCAGAGACCCTGTATGTAACAATGATAGACTAAAAATAAAAATGAAAGATATACAACAAATATGAATAAAGTGGTACAATTCACCCTTTCCACATTAATACTTGGACAATGCTGTCTTGCCCCGGTGGCAGTGATGGGTACACTGCGTGAGCTCTGATTCGTTCGTATGATCTCTCCCCTATGTTTATAACATGGAGCGGGTTTTCAACTATTGATAACTCGTGTAAATATGATCATATGGATCAAATATTTCTATTGCTCCAAGCAAGGACCAATAAGCTTACATTCATAATAATTTTGACAACTTCAAGGCAAAAATATACCAGTTATCAATTAAAAATATATTCTGAGTTGAAGAGATAGCGAAGTGCCTCGATTGATGAACCGGAGCTCATGCAGCCAGCCACTTGTTGGTGCATCACCCGCTGCCATCAAGGCAAGACAGCAGTGTCCAGGGATTAACCTGAATTAAAGTTCAAATGCCACATGGGTCAGGCCATCTGAAAGCGACAATGATTGAGGTGGAGTGGAGGGAAAGTTATTTCCTACAACATGTACAATATTTACACCGGTCACATGTTCAATGGAACACAAGAAATGATGGTCTCAAAGTCCATCGTCATTCATGGTCTCTCAGATTGGTATTGTGTGTACTGGTTTTAAAACACCTCCTCTGCATCCGGGCATCTGGTATCTTTGAATTGCTTGAATCTCTCCACTATGTGTGTTATCTGGTGCTCTCCGTGAACTTTGTTGTCCCTGGTACGAACATTGGCAGTGTCATTGGCCTGCTCCTTCTCACCAACAACTTCCAAAAAGAAAGGAAGCATACAAAGTTAATTTACATAATTCATGACCCTGGTTACTACAGGTCTGTCATTAATAGGGTCATTTGCTAAATAATATTGGAATTAATGATAACCCCATTTCAATACAGAATACTAGGTCTCAGCAATTACTTCCATAAACATGATAAAAGTATTGGATCTCTAAGATTTTACATCTTCATCTTCCGTTTACAGCACTGCACAAGAAATTCTTCAGATAATCTGTGTATGGTTACACTGCATTGAACAAATGTGATAGATGGACTACAGGAAATAATTTACTCACCAAAGATAAAATTGTACTGAGCCAGTTGAGCATTGCGGATTTTCTTGTTCATTGTGGTTCCATCATCCAAGTCTACATCACACAAGAAGCCAGAACCTTTGACAAGACTCTGAACCTGGAATGGATGGCGAGATAATATACATACCAGAGCAAAGCTTCTCTGGGGAGCAAATCCTATTGATATGATAGAGATGGGGAAAATTGATGATGACAGGACTAAACAGCAACTTCCTTCAGCACCTTAGTCACATTCAGACTAGAAAACGAAGGATTCTAAGACATAGCCTTGGTATCTCAGCCACGCTTTTATTGCAGCTGTAACTGAGGTGTCTTGGTACAGGGCGAATTGTATATCCATCTTGCTATGCAACATTATAGAGTTACATTATCCTTTTTAATGCACCTTCTGTTGAACCAGTCTGAAATAAGATGGATGGCATTCAACATGTTCAGTTCTTTAAACATCGAGATTACCAAAATGAGAACAGATGACCAGGCAACAACATCGATAACGTCCACCATGTCTAGGGGATACAAAACCACCTTGGCAGATATTACCAGTTTAAGTGGAATAGCCCCACACTGTATTGATCTGGCTGTGACCAAATGTGGTTTCATGATATGCAGTGTGATTTTCAAGACTGCACCCCCCGGGACCCGACTATTATAAAGTGAATTGTGACACAAGTGGGGAAATATCGGATAATAATCCATGTGTTGATCAGTTGAATCAAATCTTGGGACCAATTGCAAGTCAACTGACTGCCATATGCTCAAGGTGAGCAATCCCTCTTATAATTCAATCATGGAATGTGAAATTTTCCCCACAAAATGTGGGGGTATATCCTACTGTGGAGGGATTTAACTTCATGTAATTCCAGAATAAAGATGATGATGGATAAAATTTTGCAGGAGTCCATTCTGACTATATTTACAAGCTTTCAGAAAAATACTTTCTCCATCCTCAAAAAATAGTACATGGGATGGGGAGGAAGATTATTCAGTATCATGGTACCGGTATATGCATGGTGGGCGTATACAGTCATTCAACATTAGGGAGACAGGATAAATGGTATATAGGCGGTTGGGGTCAGTTGTCTTCCCCCCACCCCATGTATTTTTTTCTGGATCAGCCCTTACTCTAGGTGTTGACAGGAGAATCTGTCCTTCATTTCAATATTTTAATTGAATAGTGTTGAAAGGTGGCATAAAAGTGATTGAATTATTAGAGAAGTTACCATAGCTATATTGGTTAGTAAAGTGATTTCTTGCAAACCTACATTGTATACTTATCTCTGGATTAGGACAACATACCGAGACAAAAAACAAATTGGGCCAACTACAGGAAGTGACCAGATAATTATGGTATAAAACTGACCTTCTTAGCATACTCGTCAAAAGGTGGAGCAACTGGGACCACAATGGACTGTCTGGGAGATAACCAGAATGGCCTGTGATAATGAAAATCACATTTCACCATGCATTATATAACGGTAAATATACATTGCAAAATACAAGAGCAAGTATGCATAACTTCAAAGAATCAATATAATTTCAGGTTTTCTCAGTCATTCTTGAGTTCACAGAATCATATACTTATTATTTGCCTTATTATTCGGGGGAATTATCTTTCATGGTTCATTCTCAATCCTTCTTTGTGGGGTCTAACATTCGTGGTTCCCCAATGCTGATCAACCAGAAAATCTGTGGTTAATTTACCCAACTGTTTTCTGTGGTTAACAGCTGGTGTTGAGTATTAACGGCTAGCGGACTGTCACAAAAATTGCTGTGTTGTAATCACAGCGTGGTACCATAATTACAGAGACCGGCTGATTGAAATGAAATGAAATACAACCTAGGATTTAGAAAGATATTAATCAGAGGTGTTAAATGATTGAGAACAACAGGGAGCTGATTAATGCAAGCTTTGTTAGAACAACTGTTACTGTGTCAAGTTTCATCATGACCACTTCCAAAAACAACAAATTCACACTAAAGGATGTTCTGATATCTGCTAATATACATATTCACTGTTGATACATTTCTCAGGTAGAACAACTTGTTTTAATCAGTGTTAAGAAAATTTATCGTAATACCTGAACTACATGATGACCGACTATGTGTGGTAACAAGAACATAGCTCTGCAGAAAGTGAAACGAAATGGATATTCTATCCAAATATCAAGTTAATGTGTATATCTACAAGATCTAAATAGAAGTTATATTCATGGGAATTAGTGTTCACGGAAAACCTTTTACCACGCAAGATGATGTCCCGCGAATAATAAGGCAGATAAAACTACATCTAAACTTACAAAAGAATTGATTGAGACCACTGAATACCTCTGCAGTTAATGCATCTCACAATTTTTTTCTGAAAGAGAATCTTGGGTGTCTAATGGGTCTTACTTACCACTTTCCACCATAGTTCTCACACAGAACAGCCATCATTCTCTCAACTGTGCCCAACACTGCTCTATGAACAATCACTGGTCGCTCTTTGTCTCCAGCCTCTGCAGATCTGAAATGCACAGCATCAATAATGGCAATTAGGGGTGTATATGGTAACTACATGTCTATATGGTTTGAGCCAGTACAACGGGTCGCCTACCTGCTGATTATTCCCTGGGAAAGTCGGGCTTCTAGACACATATATCTCAACCCATGCCTGTCTTCTTCACTCAGTCCTTGAGCTACTCTCATTGGCTATTGGGCAATCATTGCCACCTATTCTACTTCCAAGGGAGACCACCCATGACAAACAAATAATGAGGGTGAGACTCACAAAACCCCTTAGCTCGCCCACAGTGTCTGAGAAATATGCTGAGAATGGCTATATTTACTGATCATCCAGAATTGTCACTTTTAGAGCATATCATTAATTCTGCAGATATACAAGCATATATCACACAATCATAGATTATTACACCCAAAAGGGACATAACTCTGTAAAATATGGGCCGAGATGAATAATTTCTTTCGTACACTTCTAGAATACAAGTAGATAAATATGTTTCCAACATGTGGTAGCTGTACCGAACACAGTTCATCAAATATAACTGGTTACATTCAAGCATATCCAAGATTATTACACTAGAACTCCATAAAATAAGGGCCAAGAAAATGAATATTTTGTATGCTTCTAGAATACAACTAGATAAATAGGTTTCCAAAATTTAGTAACTGTACCTAACACGGATCTGCAGATATAACTTGTACATTCAACTATATATCACAAAATCAGAGATTATTACATCCATAAAGTGCATAACAACATTACATAATATTGGAAGGCTAATTTTTTGTACATGTAGGCATCTAGAATACAACAAGATAAAAAAGTTCCCTCATAATTTGGTAGCTGTACAAAACTTTGCTAATTAGATATAACTGAGTACATTCAAGCATAAATCAGAGATTATTGCACCTGAAAAGGGGCATAACTCAGTAAATCTAGGGCTGAGGCGATTAATTTTCTGTTCGTTTCTGGAATACAACTATATAAATAAGTTTCCAAAATGTAGTAGCTGTATCAAACACAGTTATGCAGATATAGTTGGTTACATTCAAGCATTCTATATCACAAAATCTGAAATTAATACATCTTTAAAGGGGCATAACTCTGTAAAATATGGGCCGAGTGGAACCATTTTCGATATGCATCTGACTCATAACTAGATAAATAGTTTCCAAAATTTGGTCAAAAAAACCCCTATTCTCATTACAGGTACTTAGTACTGGTCAATGTATAATTCTTTTGTAAGGTGCAGCTTCAAATGGAACAGGTGTTGGTGCAGGGTTTCTATATTTCATGGAGTTGCAGTTACACTTTTGCAACATTCAATAATTTCTTGGATGAAGTCCTAAAAATACCAGTGACTTACGTGTTGAATTGGAGGTTGAACCTCTCTGGGAGCTGGAAGTCGAGCTGTATGGTTGCACATTGATGGCATCTTCTCAGGGCATCCAGAACAGTGATGTCAATCTGAAATATAGTTCATACATCGTACATTATTTTCCACGTTTTGATTCAGATCACAGATGCTCTCCGTAGCATACTGGAAGTTAAAATATAAAGCTCTCCTTAAACTGACAATTTGTATTGCATTGGAGTGAGTGAATAGAATTTAACGTCACTTTCAACAATATTTCAGCTATATCACGAACCAACTAAGCACCACCCAGCCCAGTTGTGTTCCTGCTACTTCAAAGAAGAAATCTTTGAAGCAGCATGGAACCAGACACCCTCCATCCACCCTATAAAACATTGAGGATAGCGCACAAGACACATAGGACGCTTACATGGTGCAATAAAGGCAAGTGATATTACAGGGCTAGACATCACATTATTAAGTTCCTGCTGCTTCTCAGCAAAATGCATTGAAGCAACAGGAACCTGAACCCACCCAACCACCCGCGTATTGCATTAGATTGAAATATGTATCAGTTATAATAAATTCTTGGTAACTCTAAAAATGGTCCGATTACAAAAGTGATCAAAGAATTTTGCAGCCATGTGGATGCAGGGTGTTAGCAAGGAAACGTCATTGTTGTTGCGTTTTGGTCAAAACAATAACCTGAAATTTCTTGTCTCATCACTCCGAGCCCCTAGCCGACCTCCTTGATGATACACTGTGCATTTGCATTGTATTTAACGGCATCATTGAGAGCCAGGAAATATGTTGGTCCATGCTTGCTTTCTCAGCTATATTATTTTGCGTTTTTTGCAACAGAACTGGTGACGATGTTCGCCAGTTTCTCTTTCGCTATTAAACCAGGAGGCCGCGGGTCACACATTGCATTTGCCGGTCAGCTGGCAGTTAGTTCATCGTCATCCCTCGAATCCTCGCTGTCAGACTCCGACATACAGGACTCTACGTTTTCCTTGCTGAAGAAATCTATCAATAATAGGCCTTGTTAGTTCGTTTTGACACCTTGCCGCTTTGAAATTCTCTCATGGAGTAAAACCAATCTCCGTGCAGATAGATTGATTTGTTTTGGGGATGATATCGTAGTACCCTTGCGCAGAGAGTTGAGAGACCACATTCTCAGTGGCTTATTATTTTTTAAACTGCATACGGTACAGTGGGTTGGAAAATCTATGCGCGTGACGGATGAAATGAGAAAACCTTTAGGAACAGGGTTGCCCTCGTCAAGTTCACACCTTGGATTTCTTAGACAACAGGGGATTTCCGCGTGGTCGAAGTCCAACAACTACAACAGCCACGTTTGGGTTTGTTTTTTCATGAGTTTTGTTTAATTATATTGCTCTTGGAAAACACACCGTCTCCGGGATATGCATTGAACATTACCAATTGGCCATACCAATAAAGAATAGCCATCCCGTTTTTTAATTGACCATCTCAGTGTTTGAAGCTTCTTGTGATGTCGGACATCCTTCCCGTCTCGTGCATAGGGGTTTTAATACAATAATTATGAGTGCCCGTCTCAGTTTGTCACCGCCCGTCTCAGCGTCTCACTGACTGACTGCCCGTCTCAAAGACGGGAAGATGTGTGGCTGGGTAATACTATGTGTGGATGGTACAAAGGATGGATGATTCAGTGTTAGTACCTACCTTAGGTCCATAGAAAGCACCATCTCCTGGGTTAAGTTCCCACTTCTGTCCAAAGTTGTCCAGGCTCTCTGCCAATTGCTGAAGAAGAGATCAAACATCATGATGTTATCTAAAGACTAATTGAAGTGATAAATCTGAACATGAACCACGCAAAGCACTGAGAACCCCTCGACTTTGGTGGTATTAATATATAGGGCCCTTGTTGAAGAACAAGCCGTTGATGGCAAAAAACAAAATCAGATAATATAGGTCGATCTGACTAATTTTTATAAGGTTTCTGTACCATGATCACATGGCTATGTGATTGAAGTTTGGTACTCCTGTATATCCTTGAGACATGGTGGTAATGATAGACACAGATGGACACATGATGACAATACTCCAATGTTAATTTTGGCTGAAACCCAAGTATGTGTCCAGTGTAAGTTCAGTTAGCCTAGGAATAATCATTCAAGAGTTACCAATAAGTGGAACTAAGAAACAACTATGACCCAGTGACCCCCAAAAATAGGTCAACCTCACATATGCGATTGACTTCCGCTCTATGACCACAGGTATGCGTGCATGTAATCTGACCTGGTGACCCCAAAAACTGGGTCGATTTTCGATAAGCTTCTGTTTCGGAACCACATACATGTGTGATGTAAGTTTGGTTTACATAGGCATTTTTATTCTTGAGATATTATGGTAATGAGAAAACAAAGACAGAAGAACATATGTAAATACATAATGAGAATACCCCAAGGGTAAGTTTGGCTGTAGTCCATGACCTGGTGTGTGTTTCGTGTAAGTTCAGTAAGCCTAGGCCTTATTACACTTGAAATGTTGTGGTAATAAGCAGCAAGAGATTAATTGACCCAGTGACCCAGAAGAATAGGTCATATCTCCCAAATTTTTTAAAGGCTTCTACTTTAAGACAATATACATATATGAAGTAAGTTTACTGCTTCAAGCCATAATCATTTTTGAGATACTGTGTTAAACAATTCATGATGAATTGACACAGTTTGACTTGGTGACCTGGAAAAATATGGGTCAATCTTGCCGATTCTCAACAGGCTTCTGTTCTGTGACCATGCATGTGTGATTGAGTTTGGTATTCCTAGGCATAGTCATTCTTGAGATATGGTGATAACGACAAATCAGAGACAGATGGATGGATGTACGGATGTACATGACGACAATCAGGGATTCATACAAGTCGCTTTTTACCACCGGTATTCGGTGGTAAAATTTTGTTGAAAACTCAATTTGTATGGTAAGAAACTCAATTGCTTTCGTTTTACTGGACAAATACTCAATTTTTTACTCAATACTCAATTCGCCAGACATGGTCAAAGTTAATTTGACAGTCCCAAATTACGAAATAAACTCAATCCAATGACGATCTTACCGTGAAAACGAAAATAAGTTTTATCTTTCACAGGCGCAGAAAGCGTGCCACCATGTGTGGTGGTGTTGTTAACGCCTTCGAGAGTTGGAGTGTCTATGATGTGGGGAAAACTCTGCCAGCTACGTGAATTAGCGGCCCAAAACGCTTCAATCTAACTATAGCCTTCGTGCGTTTCCTGGAAACAGTTGTTGAGTTTGGTTTTATTTACATCACACATTCTGTTCACTTCCTCGTTCATTCCGCTGCCATACAACACGAGAGTTCGGGGTTCGGGTACATCAAACTCCAGGATTAATCTCCCGCAAGATTTGCACATGATCCGCTTGAAAGGCAAAACTAATGGATAAATTAAACGTCACTATATTGACTGACTCGATCTGGCGCAGTCAGCCTATATTTATATGGACTGTTCATGCCTGGCAAGTCTAAAACGAAACCAGAACAAGCTGAGTGATTCTTACTTTTTATTCCGGAGAATAGGAGCTCAATAAAACTTCGTCATTGAGTATTTTAATCGGAAGAAAATCGTGCTTGACAACACGGACAGCTAACATGAACGTTGTTGCCCGTGCCGATTTTTACTTGCTCCAGACAAGCGCTAACGCCCAACACTCGCGAGTTGATCGAGTGAAGGCAACAACAACAACAACGATTTTGCTTGCAGGACAATTCAACATTTTCATTTGGGAACTCGACTTATCTCTTGAAGAACTCGATATTTATTCACTACAACTCAGGGTTTTTTTTGCGCGTGTTTGGTGCACATTTTTTCCAAGGATAAAAAACTCATTGGAATCAGACTTTGCCATTTCTTTGCTAAGCATTATGTCTACCCTTCTGTCCATTTGTATGTCAAATCGTGGTTGTGTATTCAGTAAGTGTTGACATAATTTCACTGTATCACTGACATTTAACTCCACAATTTCTACAGGATGATTTTGAAACTTCACATGCATGCCTCATGTGCACCTGTTATTCTTTGAGACAATTCAGATTTTTGTCAAAGTTATTGGGATTCAGACTTCACCATTTCTCCAATTCATCGCCATGTACTAATCAATTAAAAACATTGTAGAATCAGCCTAGAGTTTTGACATGATTCTCTTGAAATCTTTCACACTTGCTAAGCATGATTTTAAGAGTTATACCTCCTACTGATGGGGTAAAATATTATTTTGTCTAAATGATCAGAAGTTGGACGTTGATTTCCGTGATTAGTTTCAATGTAAATTACATGTTTTTCGATATGAATCGGCTCAGATCAAAAGCTCTTGTTTCTGTGAATGTTTTATGATGAACCACATAAATAAATGGGCTTAGACATGTGGCTAATGCCTTAATTAAAGTTGTTAAACTGAAATATTGGAGTAGTGTGAATCTATTTGGGAAAGTGCCATTATCAACTACCGCTGAACCATCAATATCAGGTGTTGTCAACACCAGCAGGGTAGTGGTTGAAATATTTGAGAACTCAATACCAATGGGTGAATCGGTGATAATTTTTTTTGAAAACTCAATCGTAATCTTTGAATTGGCGGTAAAATTTTTGAAAACTCAATTTTGAGTAATATTGAGTTTTCGGTGGTAAAATTTTTGACTTGTATGAATCCCTGACAATACTGCCAGAGGGGTAAAAATTGTGCAGGTATTACATTGAGGATAATACACCTGAAATCTGATGACATTTTATCCCTCTTATGTCCCATGATGCAATATACATCCATGAAAATTAAATGGCAACGGGGGATCATCATACAACTGAATTATCCTGCCACCTCCCTCATGTATGTAACATGACACTAATTTAATTGCCAATGTAAGAACCCTGAACTGGCAGTCCATAAAGTAAGTCTGTAATTTGGTGAGTCAGTTTACATGCAGGCCTTCTACTGTGCTTTGACACGTTAATGTGTACTGTTATATAAGCAATGTTAGATTTCAGGATATTTGACACCTGTCATGTAGATAAATGGATGCACACTTTGTCACGTGACTGTAAGAGGAATAGATCTTCATCAGGGTTTAAGCCTATTGTGGAAATTACTCAAGCCAGCTCATTTCGTCAGCAGGCCATCAATTTCATACTACTACAGTGATTGAACACATAGCAGCCCGGCTAGTCTTGGTTATTACTCATGTCAGTCCTCCTGTGCTTAACCCATTCAATGATGGAAGCCACTTTGGCGGTCTGGATAATTTAATCCTCTGGTGGCGAAGGCCTCTTTGGCAGTCCAGAGCTCAAGATCTGCAAGTTTCGGCATTGAAATTCACACCTGATTTATCTTGGAATGTCTTCACAGAAAACTAGAACACATTATATAGCGATAAACTTTGGGACTTGTAACCTCAATTTGACTATTCTGACCACTGCCATGTGAGAAAGCCAGTTAGCAGCATAACCATTGATGCTCACCTTTTCTGCCCGGTTCCAGACGTCAATGTCACCAAGAAACTTCTCTGGTCTGGTAGATAACACTAACTTGAAAGTGAAACCCAGCACTCCATACACAGTTTGTAGGAAGTCAAGACAACCTGCAATCTCTTCCTTAATCTGCAAGATGCAAAAGAGCATAATGTAAATTACACTATCCTGGAAATGCTCAAGAACTTAAAAGTTGTAATTTTATACTTTGAATATATACTTATGGACACAAAACAAGACCTTGAAATTGGTCATTTAAGAGGAGCAGTACATAACCCTATACCAGTGTGAACAAATCTGCTCTGCTCCTACAGCATGTCAACAGTCGGGTGAATAGTCTACCGATATTGGGGTCATCTATACTGTTGATCAAGTGAAATTTCAATGGATGGCATTTCTGATCACACCCAGCCTTTTCTGTTACAAGTTTGGGGTCTGAAACACCCAATCTGAACTCGTCCGGCAAAAAATTCTATAACTCAATTTGCTCCATCTCATTCCATGTTTTAAATGTCATAGATTCATGTCGGGGATCATTCCATTATTATTCTGTGATTTGAAACCTGCATTTATGAATACAGAATGTGGGTTTCGGCTTTTCTTAGAAGTTTTCAGTATGAAAAGATCTATTACGAAAGTGAGAATGCACGCAGTGAAGCACTGCGACTGTCCAACTTGTTCAGACTTTGCAACACTTTAATTATTTTTTACCTTTTAATATGTCAATGATAGCAAAACATGTTCAGACTTATATAATATGAAAATAAAAGAACCAATGAAAAAATGTATTCCTTAATTTTTTCCTGAAATGTATTCATTTGTTAAAATTTTCCTTTACATGTATTTGTTGGATAATTAAAATATATAGTTGTGGGCTCGTGTCCACCTGTGGAATAAGCCCATTGGGCTCGTGTCCATAAGGGCTCCTGTCTTATTGGGTTCCTGTCCTTAAGGGATACTGTCCGAACCCCGTTATTTTTATTAAATATAGAACAGTATATACTCTATATATATACCAAAGATGATGCATTTTAAAAGTGCGCGAAGTTCAAGACATAAGGTCGTTCTCCATTGCTCTATCCTTTCTGAAACTGGTGAATGACATCTTTTTTATGTGATCTGTGTATGTCTTGAAAGTGTGCGAAATTCAAGACGCAAGTTAACGCACTGCTAATTTCATTGCTTGTCTTCATGCGCTGATTCAAGGAATTTTTGTGTCTTGGAAGTGTGTGTAATCCAAGATATACCGTCGTGAAGAGCACCTTCCATTGTATGTTCATGTTACATGTTTGCAGACTCGGAACTAATTAAATTTTTCACTCTGACTTTGCCTATTATGGTGGACAATTAGAACTTTCCTGGGATTCTTCAGAGGTTTCTTATGGATATTGCTAATCTCACTGTCTGCCTGGAGCATACAACATAGTATAATAATAGGTTCATAAGTGAGTATCATATCAATTGTGCTTACATGTATCTCACATTTGACATTCAAATATGGATTTTGATATCTCCTTGGGGGGCACTCATCAAGTCTCGTTTGGGCCTCAAGCAATGTCCACTATAAGCTGTCAGCCCGGGACATAGGACCCCACCATAAGACCCCGCCAACATTGTTTGAGGCATGAACAACTTTAAAATCATTGATCCCAGTTTATAGACGTCTTACCTGGTCTGGTCGACAGAAGATGTGAGCGTCATCTTGCTGGAAGCGTCGAACCCTGGTCAACCCAGTAAGCGCACCTGACAACTCATTCCTATGTAGAACACCAAAGTCAGCCATCCGTATTGGTAGCTCTTTCCATGACCGTGGTTTACTAGCAAACATCAGGCTGAAATAAACAAACAACACATTGTCTTCATCATATGTTCAAGTTCATGACATTTGCATTACTGTCCTTGGTACAGATTTTGCGAAATGTCTCGACACGATGGGATTCACAATAAACAGACTTGCAGGTCTATTATAATATGATAGTAATGCTCTGTATTTGTGCATGGAGACAAATATAGAGCACAGCATTGTATTGTTTCAAACGTAACTTACATGTATGCAATTGATAAATTATTGGATTGGGTTATACATCGACCTACCATATTCGCCAAACAAAAGATAGCGTACTCCTTAAGGACATAGGTCTAAAACACCAATAGGCGATCTGTAACACAGTCATTCACTATACTCACCAGTGACCTGGGCAATTCATGGGCTTAAGAGCATAAATCTCTTTGTCTACTTCGAATGAAAACATGTTTTCCTACAAAGAATCCAAATGCCTGTTAAACGGACTTGAAATGTCAAATACAACTAAATACATAAATCTGCTAATTTCAGTGTTCAAGAGATACAATGTAAGACTGCACTATCAATAGTAAGTTTTATTACTGCTATAATTTACAGAAGAAACATTTCTAAAACATACAGGTAGATGGCTGTCATATATAACCAATTTTTGATGTGGCTCCTAACAAATGTCTGGATACAAAGAATTGTTGACTTTTTCCATCATTAAGATAATCCCTCTAATAATTCAATCAAAGGAAGTGAAATTTCCCTCCATAAAATCTGGGGTGATCAAATTTATCTGAACAGGAAGTTGCCTGTTTCAAAATCATACATATAAGCCATTATTTCTTCCTTATTTTAATTTTTAAGAGGGCAATCAAATTTAATAGAACCAGAAATTGAATTTCCCCCCCAAATTTGGCGGTGATTGAATTATCAGAGGGCTTTCCATACTGGAAATGTCTATCAGTTCTGGATGTCTGCTACAGTGCTTCTTTTACACCCCAGAAGTTTGAGCCTGTAGGCCCTTGATAACTAAATTGTACTTACAGAATAATGTTGCCAATGACCGGAAGTCTCCCAGAGTTTACTATTGTAGATATTTGGAGAGATCACCTCCTGGAACCCTCTCTTCCAGTATTCACCCTACAGAGAAGAGTGAGTGAGTGAATAGAATTTAACGTCGCTTTCAACAATATTTCAGCTATATCATGACGAACCAACTAAGCACCACCCAGCCCAGTTGTGTTTCTGCTACTTCAACCCTACAGAGAAGAAAGTCTATGTACCACCATTATGTGTTAACTATGCAGTGAAACCTGTGTAATCGTGTTGATCCACTGATAAGCTTGGCATAATGCAGAAGCAAAGTAACTCCGAATAAACTTAATAAACGCATGGTGACAGTCTCAATATCTCGACAAAATTTTATTTGTCATCTTCAGGATGTGATTTAACAGCAGTTACAGGCTCTTATATACAAAAACGACTAACAAAGACTGAAATGGTTAGATACACAAAATTAGAGGGCAATAGCCAATCAGATAATATGTGAACATAACAAGGTAAACATGAGTGGCAAATAGGCATGACAAGGAATACACATAGGCCTGGCAATACACAATCAAAATGGCAATAGTTTGATAAAGATTAATAGTGACCAGTGGTGATTTATTGAGGTGTGTGAATGTGTATAGAGTGGCAGCAGAAAATGTCAATCAGGGGAATAAACACAAGTGAAACAGAGATTAGAAAAAAAAGAAAATATGTATTAAGTTGATTAGAGAAACGTAACAAAGGTACATGTATGGAGGATTGAAATCGGAAATAAAATATAGAGAATTAGATAGTTACAGAACGGGAAATGCTGAATTATATTAGGCTATTAATTAACAAGACAAGGAATACACACACCACAGAAATGCTGGATGGTTGTATTATCTTATCTAAACAGTGATTGATGGAATAAAACATATATATATATATATATATAAAAACATTGAAATTGGCAACAAAATACCAAAATAATAAACAGTAGTCTACCTGAATAACTGTAGCTCTTTCGAAGCTTTTACACCACTGTTAAGTTTAGGATTTGATCGCCGAATAGCTAGGGCTTCCTTAAATAACAAGACATTCCAGTGATCCGCGGAGTCATATTTTCTTTTTTTTCTAATCTCTGTTTCACTTGTGTTTATTCCCGATTGACATTTCTGCTGCCACTCTATACACATTCACACACCTCAATAAATCACCACCCATCACTATTAATCTTTATCAAACTATTGCCATTTCGATTGTGTATTGCCAGGCCTATGTGTATTCCTTGTCATACCTATTTGCCACTCATGTTTACCTTGTTATGTTCACATATTATCTGATTGGCTATTGCCCTCTAATTTTGTGTATCTAACCATTTCAGTCTTTGTTAGTCGTTTTTGTATATAAGAGCCTGTAACTGCTGTTAAATCACATCCTGAAGATGACAAATAAAATTTTGTCGAAATATTGAGACTGTCACCATGCGCTTATTAAGTTTATTCGGAGTTACTTTGCTTCTGCATTAAACCTGTGTAAAGCGACCATGCTTAGAACCAGAATATAGTGCCAGTTCTGACAGGGTTCTGGTTTATCAAGGTTCAAAATACCTTAAATTCAAGTATTGGGACCCAAGATGTTGGTATTTAGAGGTTGATTGGTTTACCCAGGTGTCAGTATTCACAGGTTTCACTGTACTCTCACACTTATAAATGGACCAAAGACATCAACACTACATATAAAGTAATTTATCAGCAATGCAAATGTTAAAGAGACAGTGTCCAATACATTAAGAGCTATTCTCGTTAAGACCCGAGATCAATCGAATGGCATCCAATTCATAAAAAGCTATTCAAGGCAAGACCCGAGATCAATCAAACGTAAAATTTATGTAGCTGCGTTCGCTACCCTATAACCATGTCAACTTACTGTTCAGGTGCATAATAGCTCTGTAAACCAAAGGGATATAAATTCAACTGTTTGGATTCGCCAGATTACCATAAAGCACAATGTACAACTCATCCACCCGGAGGCCACACATTCGAAAATAACAATAGGGCGACGTGAAGACATGACATGCCAGTATATCAACCATAATATATACTCACCCTTATGAACTCTACCAGTGTGTTGTAAATATGAGCACCTCTAGGAAGGAAGAAACAACTACCAGGACTAAGCTCATGAAAGAAGAATAAATCTTGTTCCTGAAAAAGAAATTGTGAAATATAGAAGTACATTTAAGCATATTCAGACATGACAAGGTAATATGGGAGGGCTGTTCTAGAAAATGGTACATGGGGTGGGGTGGGGGGCACTTTTTCTGACCTCAACCACCCACATACCATTTATCCCATCTCCCTAATGTTAAATTACCATATACCACCCACCACACATAGAACTGAAAAAAATCTTCCCCCGTCCCATGTATATTTTTCATGGAACAGCCCTGAGTAATGCATTTATGTTCTTGGGTGCCAACTGGTACATAGTTTATGCAAAATGACGATATTTCATTTAAGTATCAAAGGAAGGCACTGAGAAATGCATTTGACACTACTGCTCAGAGTATTTGTTCCAGGTATAGCTATCTGATTGAGGAATCACTAAGGGGAGATAATTCAACTCTGTCTCCATTTCAACTAGAGTGAGTTGTGAGTTTGCCCCCTTTGTACAGCAATGTAATGTTTATACTTTTGCTATGTTCAGGAACGCCAAACGAAAAATCTATGAAGGAGATGGCATTCGAGTGTGATATGCCACATTCATAGGATCTTGGTGTATTTCAACGAATGCCCAGTTTAGGCAGACAAACAGCTGCAGGAAAAACTATTTAAAGTCCGAGAGTAAATGATTTAAGTCAAAACATTCACGAATGCAAACATCAGACTTCAAAACAACCAGAAGGAGATGAAATATATGACAGATTGCCTGGCACTTAATTCGCTCAAATATAGGCATGTTTGGAGAGGTTGTGAGAGCATGAAAGCTCGGAAACCCTATTAATAAAATGGTTACTCTTTATCCTGGCTGATAAACTATCTGTCATGGCTCGGCTTTGTCAGACGAATCATTACAAGGGATGATGAGGCACAGTATGGTATGGACAAACTAACTTACTCTTCCTATCTTTCTGTGGTCTCTCTTGGCAGCCTCTTCCTGGAAATGCTTCCATTCCTTCATCTGTTTGGGGTCTGGGAAGGAAATCCCATACAACCGCTGTAGACTTTCAGCTTCAGCATTTCCTTCCCAGTAAGTGGCCGAATTCTGTTAAGATTATTGGAAGAATTATGCAGATATCAGTCTAGTTGTCAATGAACAAGTATTCGACTATGCTCAATATATTCCCATAAAACATACCATAACCATAAACATTCTTGATAATTTTCAGGGGAAATAGGAAATTAAGTCCAACTCCTGGTGAATTATGCTTTAGCGAGTGTGTAAAAGTTTCAAGTCAGAACTATTGTTCAAGGTGATTATACAAGATTTCATTGTAGGATATACTTGCATTAATATGATTTAATTTGCTTGAGGAAATTAATTATAATATAGGACTAGAAACTTCACAAACCTTGGTTATAGAGAATGACTTGACTTTACCACTATTCTTTACATGTGGTCCTCGACACAGGTCAATTAAGGGGCCACACCTGAAACAAGGGATATATGAACAAACTGCTGTGAGAACATGTTCATGTAGGTGAGAGAATTCTGAATTTGTCATCTTATACACAAGTATACTTCTGCATTCACACATTGAACAGAAAGAAATCAAATCTGAGGTGTAAATTTCATCTACAACTCAGAGTTAAGTCAATCAGAACATACTCATGGTTTTCAGTAGCATTTGAAGTAGCCATCCGTGTGTTGGTCATTAACAATCATTTAATATTGGCATTTGTATACAGTGTGTGTAATCTCATCAAAAATAGAGGACTGCAGATAGCTCAACAAACATTTGAACTCCGGCGTCTACTGCCCCTTATTGAAAACACTGCATACCCAATGACTGTGTGTGAGTCAGTCTTTGGCCACCACTTCTGCCATAGGAGGAACTATTACTAAGTACAGCCAAACAATAACCCAACTCGTACAGCAGATTTTGAAATTCAAATGATTTAATGTCAATGGCGTTTTGTGTCTTTTTATGAATTCTTTTGAAGAGAGCCGGTGGGCTGACATATCCAGGCTAATTCAAAGTGTGAACGGAGAAGTTTATTTGAAGATGGGATTTGCATGCTCACTGATATGTTCTGATGCAAGGGCACTGGACGAACATTCACAAATCGTTAAAGTGCATAAGTTATTTCATTTGTGATGCATAAAGCCATAACGAGGAAGCAAGAAGAACCAGCTGCAAAGAAATGGAATGTCCTCCACGTTTGGCATGGACATTCCTGATGTTGTCAAACTGACTACAAATCAAGCTTCAAAACTGGGAATATCATTTCCTTCATCATGTGATCTAGTCCACAAAAACCAATCCCACTTGATTTGATACAGTAACATCGACTCATTTATAGCATGTACGATAATCCCTCTAATAATTCAATCATAGGAAGTGAAATTTCCCACATTAAATCTGGGGGTGATCAAAATAATTAGAATAGGAAGTGAACAAAATGGTTCAAAACCAAGCATACAATCCATTATTTCTTTGTTATTTCAATGATTTTAGACTTTAGAGCGTGATTAAATTTATTAGAAAAGCTGATAAAATGTTGTCCCTAAAATAGTGGGTGATTGAATTTGGATAGGGGGATTGAATTATTAGTGGGATTACCACAGGATGTTCCAGATATGGCCAAACAGATTTTGGACAAGTTATATCCAGTCTTAGGGGCATGATCCAGGAAGTAGGAATGTGACGGACTCACTTGTACACAGTGGTGGTAGGGGTGGTCACTTTCTCCTTGATTATCCTCTGCTTGAACTTGTTATACTGTAGGGAAAACATTACAAAATCTAAATTAGGCTTCTAGTAGCTCTACATCGCTCACCTGCTAAAACACAGCTTAATTTGTTGAAACATTGTGTGCAGTTAACAATGAAGTTGAATATCCACACAGAGGCTCTTTGAGAGTTGTATTTCAGTAGTTTTATTAATGAATGAAATAGGATGGAGTTGAACCAACTAATGAACGAACAAACAAAATAAAATGTATGGGGTGCATAAGGGAACCATCTGGTGCTCCTGTATACCTTAAACATCTCCAATAGGTCCTCTTTTTTCACTTCTAATCTGTCAAATGTTTGTTTTTCCTTCACAATTGACTTGACAATGGACTCTAAAGAAGGAAAATCATTGCTAGACACCGGCCTGAAAGAAAAGGAAAAATAAGTTGGTCTCCATTGGACAGGACATGTTAAAATAATCATCATGATGCTCGAGGTTGTTCCAGGACAGAAAGAACTCGCGTGGCCAGATACAGGCCTATTTTTACTTCTATGGGTCATGATATGGCCGAATGCGTGAAATGAGCTGTAGAGGGGGTGGCAAGATTGATCAATTGATTTTCATGGGTGGTCGGTATTTAATCAAACATTATTTCTGAGATTTACCGGTCAAATGACAAAAATGAGGGGCAAAAAGTAATCTCATTGTAGATATTTATTTCTTTGATCAACTTCCATCATCTTTCGGTGCTAATACTGATCAAATAGTCATTATGTAATTATTTGTGTAGTCACTGGAAATAAAATACAGCTATCCTCTTAGTTTGTGTTATGTTTTGCTCAGTTCTCTTCACTTCTGAATGGGTCAGTGTCAAATTTTCTGATATTCGGTAATTTTATAACTGAATATCCAGGACAATGTACTTGATTAACCATTTCAGCACTTTTGAAACCATTTCACCACTCATTTCAGCACTATTATAACCATTTCAGCACTATTATAACCATTTCAGCAGTATTATAACCATTTCAGCAGTATTTTAACCATTTCAGCATTATTATTTCCATTTCAGAACTATTAGTCGCAATCTAGCATTCTCATGCCAAGTCTCATATGAGTCAATAAAGCTTGTCTTACCTTTCCTCCAGCCACATATCATAGTAGAAACCATTCTCTATTGGAGGTCCATAACACAGATGACCACCGTAATGACGTTCCATAGCTTCACCCAAAATATGGGCACTTGAATGCCAAAAGACATACTGGCCTAAACAAACATCATAAAATATTCAGCTTAGCTCTTGCAATTCTATAAATGAGGACATATTATAGAAATCCCTTATCACTTTGGAGTGTACAGTACAAGAACACATATTCTATGGGTACACTTCATACATCCAGCAGAAACTTATATTTCTAGCAAGAAGTAAAAGAACTCTTCAAACACATTCATGGATTTAATAGGACATAAAAAGAAATGAAAAACAAATTCATAGCTATATACAATCTCGCTTACAGATTTGGGGATCTGAAAGTTACATTTACTGCAGACATAACAGGTACATTTATATAGACATTATACCTTCTGAGTCTTCAAACTTGATCAGTTTTAAAGTGGAATCTTTCTCAAAGGGCCTGTCCAGATCCCATAAAACATCATTCACCTTGGCAACCACTGTGTTATCAGCTAATCCTTGGCTAAAAAATATACCAAATTAAGAAATCAACCAGCTAAATATGTGAACAGGATGAACAAGAAATGTGAGCAAATGTAAAATAGAATACCTTACCTGGCAATGCCTGGAAGAATTTAATACTGTATTTATAATGACACACTCAGCCTTCAAGACAACAATGACAATAATTTAAGCTATGACAAACTATGAAGGCTGGAACGTGAACATGTTTTACATTCACGAGAAGGAAATGTCATATTTTTTTACTGCGAACTTTTATTGTTCAGGACTTCAACATTGAAAATATCAAAGACCATGATGAAAAAAATAAACTAGAGCCTATAGGCTTTTTTATATATCGATGTCTGGGAATCATAGAAATGACTGGTATTTGTCATGCCTGTGATCATCAGCATACATCTGAACTTCACCACGGTTTTGGGGCAAAACCTAAATAGTCAAGTATTGTATTTTTATCAAAATAATACCAGAAGCAAATGAACTAGAATTCTGCACGTTACAGTTAGACTCGCTGCAATGCATTGGCTACCCAGCCTCCCTTCTAATAACATTTGACATTGTTCGCAAAAAGATTGGCAAGTTTCATGTTCGCACGATTCAAAATCGAGTGATGCATCATTGGAGATTGAGCTGATGCTGAAATTTGAATAGCAATCCTGATCTTCATCCAGGTCTGTGTACTTCGTACTGGTACATAACAAATAGTGCTCAAACGGTTCGTTGAAAATAACAGCAACGGACGGATGCATGCTTCGACTTGTTCATAGAAAAGTCAAGCTTATAAGGGAGATATGCTGTAGAATGGTCTCTTGGTTGTCTTCGAGGGAATGAAACATGGGCGTCTATCCAGTTTTGATTACATCTTTGTTCAAAGGGGATGAAATATAGGGCTGCTGACCTGGCTTTTATTTTTCTCGATTCTGTGAAAATATGAGGTCATGAATGTGACTCGCCACTCCTAAAAATTATGACCGATCTTATATCTATGACAAACCCATATTCTGCCAAGGTACGGCCAGAGATGAGGACTAATCCTATGAAACATACATAATTAATCACACCCATTATCACTGTTAAAACCATAAATGTCTCTCTCTCTCTCTCATCCATGATCCCCCACATTGTGCTCTTGCATTTCATCTACGATCTTACATGTGTGAGGATGTGGAAGGGTCTAGTAAGCCGGGGTTGATGTAGCCTAGATTTAGATATATTAACTGACTATACCCTATGCCACATGTATGCCAGCGCTAACAGCACCAATGTCCTTTCAATCCATTTTTAAACCATAATGTTAATAAAATTAGTAATTGTAAACACGAATGTATAATGAGATATAAATCAAGCATTATGTTGATGGGCTGCAAAATCCGTATGGGTGGTGGCCCTTCAATTTCAATAAAAAAAAACAACTTTCAGTCTACTGTCTATAGTGCCACCCACTGAACAATCTCACGAAACTAAAAGGTGACGCAAAATCCTCAGATGTGGCCTGGGGAATGTAGATATTGGACTCAAGTCCTCAGAATTTCATATATTTAAAAAAATGGCCATTTGACTTACAAGGGATGTGAATTATAACACTGGGAATGTTACATTCATGTTCAGAAAAATACAATTACTTTTCCCTGATTAAGAAGCAAATTTCCATTTTTGTGAAAACAAAATATTATTTCGAGATGCACAAATGCATCTCCATGATTCGCCAACACCACCAAAATCTTGTCAGTCCTTTGCCTATCTTGCAAGATCATTATACCCAACTTTCATGGAAATCAAACACGTTGTTCAGAAGATATGATGTTACACATGTTTACCTGCATTCATGTCTATAGCGCCACCTAGTGACGACCAAATGCCACGAAAAATAAGCAGGTGAAATCTAAATCCCTAGGGAGATGGCACATAAGAGTTCAATGGAAAAAACTTTAATCGTGATAATGGTTATGGAGGTTTTGATGTTAAGTCAGATAAATGAGATATTTCATTTAAATGGCAAATTGGTTCACACCGAAAGGGAATTATCATGTCGGCAATCCTATCATGCCTATATTTATGCTTGGCAACCTAGAATAGAACAGTTTTTAAATATTTTTCCAAGCGAATTGGTAAATTTTCATTTCACAAAAAACTTCTTTTTTTTAGACGCAAAAAACTTGCATTTATAGTTATGCCAGCTACACCAAAATCTTTTCAGCACATTGACTATCCTTCAAGATCATTGTATTAAAATTTCAAAGAAATCAGACAAGCCGTCAGAGACAGGTTTATCTGTACTCTGACTACAACGCCACCTAGTGGTGAGCAGCGAGTATCGAAACACAACCAGACAAATTTCCCAGGCCTAAGCAGATAGCACACAAAGTCTGACCCGAAGATATTTTTAGTTTCAGAGATATTCAAGTTTAAAGTCGCGGTGGCGGCGGCGGAGCCGTTTCTCATGAAAACATAAGAGCATCCACTTTGTGGAAATGCTCTAGATAATTCTTTATGGAAGAGGGCTGGTTAGAGGATTTGGATATGACACTTGATCAAGCTGTTAATTAACTCTTTACCATATCATGGATTAATGACAAAAGAATTTATGGCCAATATTACTCTGAGTAAGCCGACTTGTACATGTATTTAGGTCTGGCCCACAAAACTGGGTCAACTGGCCTAGAAAGCTGTACATGGAAACCACTGGCTTCAGTGGCTGTGTTATATTACTGAAGAGGGTCTCAAGGAGGGGGAACACTCAAATTCAATTGCCAAAATTTCCTTTCAAACACACTGAAAACAAAGAAATGAGGAAAGTGAAGAGGAACATGAAATTGGAAAGGCAGTATACAACAATATATACATTAATATTGACCAAACAAGCCATTTCATGTCCAAAAAATTGTGACATACACAGACCAAAAATCAACCAGCATTTTCCTCTTAAAGTCTCTGGTTTAGCAGACGACAGTCTTTGGTCTAGCAGACGACATACTTTTACCTAGAAACAGCAAACCCTCAAAAACAACAACTGAGCACTTAAAAAAACATCAAGACACATCTACTATATTCAGCTTATATAAAAGAACAAAAATAATTCAAAAGACAAAAAAAAAGTTATCAAGAAAAAAAAGCTTCAGAACTATTTCTTTCAGTGCAAGAACTTTGTTTTGTGCAAGAGTAAACCGGGCACTTTCTGTTACAAGAGTTACAGCTCTCCTATATATAACGGGTCTACATCGATATATGAAAAATGTCAGTCAGTGTAAAGATCCGAGAAATCAGTTTGCTAAATTTATTTCCAACCCCACAAAGATAATTGTGATGCATCGTCATGCAGCTTTCAACTGTTGAAAATTTTGTATTATCAAACAACTACACAAAGAAGTTGTCTGTCTGAATCGATTATCATAACAGTATTAAATTGGCTGATGTTACAAATATTAAACTGTACGAGAAATTCAAAGAATTTTGGACTGGCCTTTGTGTATCAGGGTTCCCCAACCTGCATGCTTCTGATTAGAAAATGTGGCATGTTGGTGGATTGTCTTTTCAGTGACCCGTTCGATAAAGTAACTGGTCATTAAACTTGCTGTAGTTATCTGAACACATGTATTAACCAATGATAGGAAGAGAAATTGTAAGCCTATAAACATTCCTATCATCAGTTATAAACATTCCTATCATCAGTTATAAACATTCCTATCATCAGTTATAAACATTGCTATCATCAGTTATAAACATTCCTATCATCAGTTATAAACATTCCTATCATCAGTTATAAACATTCCTATCATCAGTTATAAACATTCCTATCATCAGTTATAAACATTCCTATCATCAGTTATAACCCTTCCTATCATCAGTTATAAATATTTCTATCATCAGTTATAAACATTCCTATCATCAGTTATAAACATTCCTACCATCAGTTATAAACCTTCCTATCATCAGTTATAACCCTTCCTATCATCAGTTATAAACATCCCTATCATCAGTTATAAACATTCCTACCATCAGTTATAACCCTTCCTATCATCAGTTATAAATATTCCTATCATCAGTTATAAACATTCCTATCATCAGTTATAAACATTCCTACCATCAGTTATAAACCTTCCTATCATCAGTTATAAACATTCCTATCATCAGTTATAAACATTCCTATCATCAGTTATAAACATTCCTATCATCAGTTATAACCCTTCCTATCATCAGTTATAACCCTTCCTATCATCAGTTATAAACATTCCTATCATCAGTTATAAACATCCCTATCATCAGTTATAAACATTCCTATCATCAGTTATAAACATTCCTATCATCAGTTATAAACATCCCTATCATCAGTTATAAACATTCCTACCATCAGTTATAAACATTCCTACCATCAGTTATAAACCTTCCTATCATCAGTTATAAACATTCCTACCATCAGTTATAAACATTCCTATCATCAGTTATAAACATTCCTATCATCAGTTATAACCCTTCCTATCATCAGTTATAAACATTCCTATCATCAGTTATAAACATTCCTATCATCAGTTATAAACATTCCTACCATCAGTTATAAAACATTCTACCATCAGTTATAAATATTCTATCATCAGTTATAAACCTTCCTATCAGTTACTATTATAAACATTCCTATCATCAGTTATAAACATTCCTATCATCAGTTATAAACATTCCTATCATCAGTTATAACCCTTCCTATCATCAGTTATAAATATTTCTATCATCAGTTATAAACATTCCTATCATCAGTTATAAACATTCCTACCATCAGTTATAAACCTTCCTATCATCAGTTATAACCCTTCCTATCATCAGTTATAAACATCCCTATCATCAGTTATAAACATTCCTACCATCAGTTATAACCCTTCCTATCATCAGTTATAAATATTCCTATCATCAGTTATAAACATTCCTATCATCAGTTATAAACATTCCTACCATCAGTTATAAACCTTCCTATCATCAGTTATAAACATTCCTATCATCAGTTATAAACATTCCTATCATCAGTTATAAACCTTCCTATCATCAGTTATAAACATTCCTATCATCAGTTATAAACATTCCTATCATCAGTTATAAACATTCCTATCATCAGTTATAAACATTCCTATCATCAGTTATAAACCTTCCTATCATCAATTATAAACATTCCTATCATCAGTTATAAACATTCCTATCATCAGTTATAAACCTTCCTATCATCAGTTATAAACCTTCCTATCATCAGTTATAAACCTTCCTATCATCAGTTATAAACATTCCTACCATCAGTTATAAACATTCCTATCATCAGTTATAAACATTCCTATCAGTTATAAACATTCCTATCATCAGTTATAAACATTCCTACCATCAGTTATAAACATTCCTATCATCAGTTATAAACATTCCTATCATCAGTTATAAACATCCCTATCATCAGTTATAAACATTCCTATCATCAGTTATAAACATTCCTACCATCAGTTATAAACATTCCTATCATCAGTTATAAACCTTCCTATCATCAGTTATAAACATCCCTATCATCAGTTATAAACATTCCTACCATCAGTTATAAACCTTCCTATCAGTTATAAACATCCCTATCATCAGTTATAAACATTCCTACCATCAGTTATAAACCTTCCTATCATCAGTTATAAACATTCCTACCATCAGTTATAAACATTCCTATCATCAGTTATAAACATTCCTATCATCAGTTATAAACATTCCTACCATCAGTTATAAACATTCCTATCATGAGTTATAAACATTCCTATCATCAGTTATAAACATCCCTATCAT